>DWNE01001994.1:0-20050 GCA_018249875.1 Cecropterus toxeus | reverse complement strand
TCCGTTGCATACCGGCGTGACGTTTCATCTGTAAAAATTTTACCCTCATGCGCCTAAAGAAGTTTCACTTCAAAAAATGTTTTTTTTTAATCATGCCAATTTATCGGTGATGAAAGAATACCAAATCAAAAGATTTGATAAAGTCGCGTATTACCTAGGTGTAACAAAGAATGATCATTTAAGGCACCTACTTTACGTATTTTGTATAGGTGATTAAAGGATACTGAAATAATAAGTCAGGACACCAATACGTCGTTGATCACATATGTGGTATCACCTGAGTGATCAAAGTGGAATACACCGCTTCTTCACAGTCCATCGGATAACAATATAAGGCACTAAATCTTATCGTATTAGTGCTCCGGTCTACAGTATCGCAAAGCTTCTTAGTTAATTGCACAGCGGGAAGCAATGCCACTTTGTTGGCATTTTGCTTCTCTAGTTTTACTGCGCTCTTTTGCACATAAAACTTTTTTGTTTTTAGTATATTCACTATAATTGGTTTATTATGATTATGTAATACAATACGTAAAAATAAGTGTATAATTTATAAAGTGAAACTTCTTCATCGACGTATGAAAGAAAGTTGCCCGTCACATTTTTGTGATACGCATCACATTTTTTTTGAAAAGCGAAAAAATATGCGAAAGTCAATATGTATTTCCCGCAAGTATTACTTTATGAATGAAACTATATTTACAATTTTTAATGTATAATTTTCATACTACTACCTAATTAAGTTAATTACTTCCACGGTTAAATTTAATAGAATTAGAAATAGGTAGGATGATGTTTCCGCAGTGGTACAAAGTGAGGACAGCAATTTACAACGGATCAAACATTGGAACACCCACCATAAAGAAACTACAAACTTATTCCACCTGTTTCCATGATAATGCCGGCAAGCTTGCTCCTTGGAGCTCCACTCAAAGATATGCTAATGAATTTTAATGTTGTTACAGAACTTTTTAATGGATATTCACTCTCATGCATAATTCACTATCTTGTAACTCCAACGGTTATTTATAGAGAATTAACGTAAATATGTTTCGACAATTTTTAACTTAATAATAGATCAAATATATTTAAAGGCGTGACCTTTGGTCAATAGGTTCATTTTATGACGTAGACAGTATCTCTTTTGTACGAATGAAGTAGCAAACGAGCATGTTAGTTTTCCTGATGCAGCACACCTGATCATGTGAAATCATTTCTATGTAGTCGACTGCGTCAGAAGGAAATATAGGAACGCATCTGTCATTGATTTCAAGTAAGGCCTCTGTTGAAACTATTAACACCGTTAAAAACATTAAAATAAAAACTCGACTGCTTAAAACGTCAAAATTCTTACAGACGGTAGAACCAACGTAGTTCGACCGGGAAAGTACCACCGCCACACCTATTTCTAGCGTGAAGCAGTTCTTGCGTGAGGTGTGGTTGCCGGCTCACTTATATATGAAGCGACCATCTCAGTCTTCGGGAGTAGCAACGCATATGTGGTCGACTTCATATAGAACCCCTGATCTATGCGAAGTTGCTTACAGATGTCCATGGGCGGCAGTAAGCACTTACCATCAGGTAGAGTACCTGATGGTAAGTGCTTACTGCCGCCCCGCTTGCTTGTTTGCTACTTCAACCTGATAAAAGAAGATATACTTATCCAAGATATTCCAACTTAGTCTTCACGGGTAGCAACGCATCTATATCATCTCAGGTGAGATTCTGATCTTCATCATCATTCCATCAGATACCACAGTTTTCTACAATTCTATATCAATAGCCTACATGCTAGTTACCTGCTTCTATTGCGTAAAATTTTATACATTAAATTTTCGTACGAAAGAAAAATAATTCAGTCAACTTTTACTAGATGAGTCAATTTTCTCAAGGCATGACAAATTTAAAGTATACGCGAGTTGCCTAATTGAGTGGTGTTCGCCGGTGTTTACTGAGCATTAAATATGAGCTGGGGGTTGCCACTTTTTAATTTAGGAGTCTCTGAGCAACTCAAATATTCAAGAGTGAGGTATTCGTTTGAAGGCTTTGGATGGAATGAAGTAAGTTCGGATTATGTTAAGTCATTGAAACTGATATTATATAGTGTACGATTTTAAAAATGAAATTTCTTTTGAATTGTTGTGATTTAAAATTCAAAAACGAAAATGTGTTTCGAAAGCAGCTGTCGGCACTACAACAAGGTGGCGCAACCTTTCTGAAACACGCTAATGATTTTATTTCGTAGCTTTTACAAGAGTTAACATTGATTGCTTTAGTGAAACGGTATAAATTCGTAGTAAGGGCACAGAAAATTTAGAATTATACTTTACTAATATTATAAATACAAATGTTTGTTTGTTACTCTTTCATCCAAAATCTACTTGTCCGATTTCTCTGAAATTTGGCATAGAGATAGTTTTCAGTCTAGATAAACACATAGGATACTTATTAGCGTAAAAATTAGAATTTACGGGTAGATCCGCGGGTAATTTCTCTTTTAACTTTTAATGATCGCAAGTAAAAAGGTAGCCCGTGTTAACATAATTAGTCCGTTCGTCATCACTTAAACCCCGTGTAATCCCGTTCGCGTCGTAACGATCCTGTCCCTCAATTTCTTTGTTCTGTGATACTCGCGCATTTCATATGGAAATTCTCACTAAGCCATTAATGGATTTGCTTCACCACTGACTGACAAACGAATGAAACATGAATATGCAATATTAACTTGCATTGGAGCTTGATATTCAAGATGAGATATTCGTTTGAAGGTTTGAATGGAATGAAAAAAGTTCGGATTTGTTAAGTTAGTCACTTAAATTGAATTTTACAATGAAATTTCGTTATAATCGTTGTGATTTGAAGCTCAATCAATCAAAAATGCGTTACGTAAGCAGTTTTCAATGCTACGCTAGATGGCGCTGTACTCTTTCCTGAATCACACCAACGATTTTACTTCGTAGCTTGCAGAAGAGCTCAGTTTAGTATATACGATATAAAATGTCAAAATATAGGCTGCCGTGATTAAGTAATCAAAATTTGAAAAAAGCACGAGTCTCAACACCCTTATGCTCAGAAATATTTTACTAATTATTATTATATTTTATTATTATTAAGTTTTACTTCTGTAATGTGTATCACACGAACTTTTTTGTGTTTTTATTTTTATTATATTTTTAAGTGATAAAAATATACCTTCATAGTCACACGTTGTCAGTACAAAATGGCAGTAATCCGCACACAATAAAGTTTTAATCAAACGCTTTTCTTTTTGCTTAAAGGAATAACATACAATGCTATCGGACACAAATCTCTCAGTAATTCTGTTCGTTGCAGTTATTTTCATTTCATTTCAGTCTACTTTTCTATTTGGTCCGTACTTTGGTTATGAACGATTATGGAGGTCTGTGAAATGAAAAATCGTTCTGAAATTGAAAACCTTTCATGTCGCTTGTTTCATTAAAAAAATCAAAATGTCATTCTGAAGTCTGTGTGTGTTTATATCATTCCATTTGTATATTTATGGCATGGGCGTAGCTGTTGGAAAAGTTTCCCCCTTACGCTCTTGTGTTTATAGAATGACACACTACACTACGAATTCTGTTTTTTGTGCTTGAGGGGAAACCTTCGAAAGGTATGGGAGGTTATGTCGCATTTTTATCGCACTAAAATGACCCAAGTGTCCTCGGCGCTGCGAGGAGGACTCCGGTATCTCCAAATGAATACAACCAGAGTCCTCTGAGCACGTTAACCCATCCGGCTCCACCACCCACCGCACCATCTGGTCTTTACGACGACTACCGCAGTCCTTCCCGGGGTCGCCTAGTTTGACGGTTCGAGCTCCCACTCTAAAAATCTTACTGTAAAAAAAATGTATTTTACTTCTTATAATTAGTGATTCATCTAGACAATCAATAAGTTTTGGATTCAAACCCCATTGTAAAACTAAATTGGTACTCTTTGAGTTCCAAACCACAGGAAATTCATTGAAGTTCTAGTTTCGGCTTGTTAAATTGTTACGTAAATCCAAAATCTTGGTAACTTACCTATTCTTCAAGTTGTCAATTAACCACTAATAAGTGTAGGCGTTCACGTGTGTCTAAGTTGGACTCGAACTTCGAACTTCGCTAACTATTCCCCACTGTTTCTCGATTTCCACGAACCCCTTTTGATCCCTTCAATACGTAACAATATGACATTCGGAGGATTGAACACTTTATCGAACTTTTCGAAATTAAGGAGTTGGTTTAACGGAACTGCGTGAAACGCAAATAACTGTTTCAGAAATACAATAAATAAACATACTTACAACTTAATGTCAACTTAATCATTTTATTCATATTGCGCAGTGGAACCGTGCTAAGCCCATATCCTGATAAAATTAATAGAGATCAAGACTTTTAAACTGTAGAAAATAATGTATTTAGACTAAACTAAAAATATGAAAGACATTATGAAAAATATAAAACGCAAGACGCAAGCTGAAGAAAGTTTGTCAATTTTTAACGCGCCAGTATTCAGTACGCGCGTAGGTGCGACATTGTTCTAACAAATACCTTTCCCCCAACAAATACCTTTTTTATTTTTGCGACAAGATATAATTATAAAAAGAAGAAACCCAATTGGAAAATCTGAAATTTGCAGTCTGATAGTTGGTATTTACAATTTCTTCACTTAACGGTTTTTTGGAGTTTGCGTCAACATAGTATATGTTGACGCAAACTGCATAAAAGTGGAAAGGGCTTTTATGTGATTATCGATATTGTCATGATAATAAAAAGCCCCTCCCCCACTTTTTCCCAATTTACAGACGACATTTTTTATTTTATAGCCCATGTCACTACAAATTGAAATGATTCTTATGATATGTCATATGTTAGTTTTATGTATGGACTGTAGCGCGTGCCAAAGAAATTGACATACAAACAAACATACATACGCCCGAAAAACATTATCGTCCTTCTGATGCAGTTACAAAAAAATTACTTAATTCTACATACTAGATAAAACAAACATTTGGCATATTTCAAGACATTTTGGACAGAATTTCAGTCCTTAATTTTCAACAGCAACAATTTAATTTAAGCAAATTTAACAGCCCTCAATTTTCAGTCTAGTAAGCTAATACATAGATATGATCATCAGATTAATAATTATCACTTCAATTAACATTAAATAATTCCTCTTTTAAAAAGCCGTGTTATCGATTCATTCCATATTCAAAGTTCTAAATAATATGTATATAAAATATTTATCAGCTGTCTGAAAATGTGAACTAATACTCCTGTACCATTAGTACAAGTTTGTCTTGTTTTTCCAGACAAGATTGAGTCTTGTTTCTGCCCATACATCTACATGCAGCGCCCCTAGCGGCTTGTTTCGGAACTAAAATGGCTAAAAATACTGAGGGCATTTTTGGCAAAAACAAGACCTCAATCTTGTCTGGAAAAACAAGACAAACTCGTACTAATGGTACTGTATAGTTCCATGAAAAGTTATTAGGGCAGAATTAAATTATTGACCTGATTTCCACTTATTCATTTGAACGCCCACGAATAGGTGCATTTAAATTACCTTAGATTGAACTATCAACAATATTTTGATAAATATATCTATGAAAACGCTTTTCCAAAGCGTTTTAAAACAGTTCGTAGGGTCGCAGTACTATTGTTACATGACAGAAGGAGATTAATGTTTCCGAGCGTATGTATGTATGTATGTTTGTTTGTATGTCCATTTCTTCGCCACGCGGTACAGCTTAAACGGCTTGACGGATTGTGACGTATAACATTAGAATCGATTTAATATGCTAGTGATGTAGCCTATCTATATAATTTTAAAATTTAAAATATGAGTGGAGAGACATTTTTTTATTACGTGGATAAATATAATTTATTTTAAAAAATTGCATTTTAAAACCAAGTTAAAACTTCCAATATCCTTTCCTCTCGCTAGTTGCGCTATGAAACAAATCCCCAAAGATTAGGTCGTGTATGAAAAATAATATCCTTTCCAATATATTATAGTATAGTTCGAGCACGTCTCACACATAATGTATTAAAGCAAAGTTTCCGATCAGTAAACCGTAACAAAAGACTAGTAAAAAGTTTAATCTTCAGCGCTCGATCTATATTCATATCGTATTTCGCTAAGTTTTGGTTAGCCCACCCAATGCTCCAATATTTTAAGCTGTCGACCTTTATACCAACCGCTGAAAGACATTTTTTATATAATATTTATTTATTATACGCTTTCTAATAACGTAATGGACGTGGAAGTCAGTTTTGACCTATTTCTAATCGTCGAAATTAAATTTTGTACAAATGATGTTGAAGCAGGTGTACGGTGCAACTCTGCAATGACTCCTAGCACAACCCTGGACAAAAGCCATATTTTTTTATATTGATTATATAGAAATAGCTTATGATCGTATAGTCCAGTTGATGATAAATAGCCACTACCACTCATGTACACAATACAGACATAGATACAAAACAGGAAATTAAATTAATTATTACTGTTTACTTGTGATCGGACCCGGAACGCTCCTCGAAACAGACCCGGCAATATCTCCTCCATCCGGGTCGAATTAAAACGCAAAGCTCTAATGCAAAGTTCAGAAATACTGAATTAAATCATAAATGCAGACTTTAATTTCGCAGCAAAATTTTCTCAATGCAGATTATGCTAGAAACTACGAGATAACGTCGCCCACGCGCGCTGGAAATACACCCCCATCCCCTAGCAGGGGGAACTACGCCGCGTATGTAAAAACAATGTACGCTAAGATTTCCTGCCTTTTTAGCCGACTGCGTCATAGGGAAGGCAATGTTTTTCGAGAGTACGTACATAATATATCCATTTCTTCGGCACATATGGCCGTATCTACAGCCTAAACGGCTTAGTACATTTTAACATATGAGCTGATAATACGGAGTAGCATTGGCGATAATTTTATGTTTTTTTCTAAATATGGTGCTTGGGAAAAGAAATATAAGAGCGATGACTATTACTTTACCTACCGTATAACGATATTAAAGAGTCGTTCTAAAAAGATTTAGTTTAGTTTTGAACAAACCGCCATGTTCCCGTCATAACGAAAATTGAAACGGCGAATAAATTAATATAAAAAGTATTTTTCAAAACAAGCTTTTTTCCGTATTGTATTGAATTCTACAAATTAAGCTCGTTCACTTGATACTCATATTGGATGGGTTGGACAAAAATATGTTTTCCGCCATTTTGTTGCGGCGGCCATTTTGGAATTACAACTATATAAATTATATATAATTGCATTATCATCAGAACTTAATGTGTTTTCCAAATTTCAGCTCAATCGCACACTGAGAAGTGGGTTAAATTCGGCTTGCGAGATTTGACCCAAACATACATACAAAAATTGCAAGTTAGATAAAAGCTTTTAACTTTTGATTAATATAAAAGTAGATGCCTCGTTGCTCTTTGTTATTAAGTTGCTTTAAAATCAATAGAGTTTTAGACACGAATAAGAAAACTCGTTTACTTTATCAAAAGCATCCTCCCTCTGATGCAGTCGGATAAACACATCAATTCGATTAGCTATTTAAAGTTTGAGGAACAGTGGAACATAAACCTATAATACATTTAAATAAAATACATCGATTGTTCGGCATTTAAATTTTAGCCATTCAATAATGACAAAGCTGATGAACGTTGAACTACCCACGCGCGCTGGAAATAGCACCACCCCCGGGGTGAAACTACATGCAGGCCTCAATGGCCGCTTTGAATGGAATATGGACGGGGATTGTGTTTTGATTTTGGCCGACTTTTTGAATACCTGCCATATTGTGCGCTATTCGTGTAAGGCTTGACCTTTTACATTTTAAGTAAAATGAAAAATGCTGCGTCAGGCTCTGTTATTGTGTTATTTTTGAATTGAAAGCTTTTTGGTTGTACGGTATATATTTTTTATATGAAAGTAGCAAAGCATGGATAGCAAGTGGTGACTTCTGCATTTCTGTGAGCAACTTTATATAAAATATAGGTTCTATCTGAAGTACAATCAAAGATGCATGATGAATACGACAATTACGTCTCATATTACTAGTATCATCGTTAAAATTATAATTAGTTAAAATATATTTAATTTAACGCTTATATGAGTTTTTGTAAAATATAGTGAAGTAAAAGTATTACATATATTAGTATATTTAGATAGGTCTATTTTCTAACTTTTATTTGATACCTATATATAGTCGTAATAATAAAAAATATCCACAATTGAGATCTCAGGCACATGTCAGGAAATAGCAAAAGTGGTTCGAGTAATAAGCAATTCACTGAAAGCATTCAGGCTGCATCTCGTTGGAGCGATTCTATTTCTGGGCGGCGTGGGCGGAAGGTTACAACCGCTGTTGCAACGCTAGCGTTGGACGAGAGCGATTAGAGTTGAAATAGTAAGCGAGTGAGTAGAGTAAAATTAGTAATTATATGATATTAGACTAATATTATCGCGGAATTTATACAGTTTATTATGTTACGGGTACTCACGATTTGCTTCTTTTTTTTAATTCTTTTGTCGATATTTCGACCCAGTTACATGGATCGTGGTCACGGTGAAAACTGAAATAAAATTAGTAATGAGTACCACCTTTCAGAATCACGCTAACTCAGAAATATTTTAACGCTTACATTTCATAAAAAATATTATTATATTTTGTTATGATAGTATGCTAGATCAAGTACGCTTGGCCGAGGGACCCCCGCTAGCTCACTTTCATTCGCCGCGACCATGTTACTAGGAAGTAGACGAGTTACTTCCGATAGAACCCCTGTTACATGTGGGTCATACTCGTTACTTCAGCGTTTTAAAAAATGTCACACGTCGATGACAGAACGAGGACTTCATTTAGAATATGATACTCGCTCAAATGTTCGTATGAAAGTCGTTTGCGATAGAACATGGCACTTAAGCCAACATATTACGTAACACGTCGTATGGGGATGAAATACGAATCACCTGTTTCCAGTGACTTATGTGTCTTTACAAACCTTTGTTAGCCAAACTAATCCTAATATTTTTTATGCGAGTTTTTTCTTATTACCCGACTGCGTCAGAGTGAGGGTAATGTTTTTCGAGTGCATGTCCGTATGTATATATGTATGTATGTTTGTTTGTATGTATGTCCATTTCTTTGGCACGCGCTACAGCCCGAAGAGCTTGACGGATTGTGATGTATGAATCATTAGAATCGTCTCCGTGCTATGGAATCGTGCCTACAAATAGGAGAAAAAGAGTGGGGACTTTTATATTATAGCGATAATATTGGTTTCGAATGGAAGGTAGTAAATACACCATTTTAACGATAAAATTTTACGAAATAGATATATAGTTAAGATTTCACGAAAACTCATATGAAGTGTTATAAATGTATCATTATAACAAAAAAAAATATATATATTTTAAGCAGTCGGTTTTTTTTATATTTTTAACGATATTACCAGTTTCTACAAACTTTTATTAACTTGTCGTGGTACTTAGTATGTGCGGGCCGACTCATTCAACAGATTTACTACTCCCAGCCAGTTGAGCTGAAATTTTATATACAAAATTTCAGGCTGGCATTAGTAAAAATCTTTTTTTATATGATTGAAATAGCAAACGAACGTGAAGTTTTCCTAATGGAAAGTTGTCAATATTGCTCATACTTTTTCAGGTACTAGTCATATTATGACCCATTTAGCTTATTCAGCATTGTGATGTCTGTAACTCAGCATTGCGTATATTAATAGTCAAGCATCGTCGTTTACTTGAATGGTCACCTAAGTACACTGCTATATGGATATTGAGAATCTATCTCAAATAACATTGATGTTTTTAACAAACATAGGTGTTTTGCTAGTTGTTTAGTACGGTAGAAATCCCGAATAATCTGGCATCGCTCCCACGGCGTCAGGTACTTGAAGGTTCCCCTTCGAGAACATAAGTCATTAAAATCGTTTCTGATCTCACTTCAGTTCTGGATTCGGGTACATTTGTCCTTACGTGTGTGCATAGAGTCTACTACTTAAATAATTCATATAATGACTGCTGGGTATAATGAAAAAAACCGCCTCTGAAGCGCCTTGTATTACAAAGCTCGGAGCTTAACAAAAAACACATTTAAATGAGGTTGGAATTTTAAATAAATTGAACAAAATATTTATGATTTATTTAAAATAACCACAGACAAAAAGATGAGTTCTGCGACTTAACGGTCTTTCGAAGTAGCCTAAAGAGGGGAGCTGTGCCTTAAAATAGAACCTCACACCACTGCCGCTAGGGATGGGACGTGAAAATATAGTAGCGATATTTTTAAATTGATGTAGTGATGTCGATATTTTATAATACAGTTGTTCAAATTAATGTTACAACTAAAAATCTACTACAATGTTGATATCTAAATAATTATATGCATATCCAATTTATTAAAACATTTACTAAAATAGTAAACACTTGACCTACACACCTGAGAGTTCTTTAAAAAGTTCTCAAAGGTGATTGAAGCCTACCAATTCGTACTTAACCAGTGCGGTGGCCTTTGGCCTAAAACTCTCTTGATCTGAGAGAACACCCATGCAGTGGAACAATAATAGGTTGAACACAACGAGTATGCAGCCCATCTGATGGTAAGTAGCCACGGCCGCCCATGGACATCTGTAAGCAATTTCATATAGAATAGAGGTTCGATCTTAAGTCGATCACAGATGCTAATCCCAAGGACTAAGATGTTCATAAATATGTGAGCCGGCATGTGATACTCTCATGATACGTGTAAATAGTTGAAGCAAGGGAACCCGCAGGTAAAAGCTAGTAAGTAAGAAAAATAACAGTTCATATACCTACTTACGAAACAAAATTTATTTAGATTCTAAGCAAATTATTATTCAAATTCTATAAACAGCGATATTCAGAATGAAGCAACTAATTGAAAATAAATTAGACTTTGTGTAATAAATTAAAGATTTGCGTATATGAATATTCTTAAAAATTCACGACTTGGTCAATATCTAATGGTATCATCACAATTTGCGAAATTATCTAGGCGTTTATAAGCAATTACTTAGAATATTTTGTTTTGAAACTTTGTCTAAACTCCTTTCGATAAGGTTTCTCAACGTTTAATTAAAGTAAGGTAACATCAATTTTGATGGCTTGTACGTGTTTTAAACTTGCCAATTCGCTCGTAATTGTATGTTTGATCTTCGTTTTTTTACAATAGATGTAGCAAACGAGCTTGCATTCCTAATGTCCGGAGCCGCCTGTGGACATTTGTAATCAACACCAGATAAGATGAAGTCTTACCCGAGGACAGCCTCAAAAATGTTGCTACCTCTGAGGACTAATTTGACGACTAATTTCACGACATCATTGAAACAGAAAGTCAAAAATAGGTATGGCAGTGCTACCACCGGAGTCGAACTACAAAGAGGTCTACTACCCAGCTAATAGGGATTCATTTGTGACTGATTTCGTTAAAAAAATAGAGTATGTATAGAAATTTAAGAAATATTTCGATTGTAATTATTTTGAGGACAGTTCGTACTACCTTTTAATATTTTTACATAGAATAGCAGTGAATTATTGCGAAGTAGTGTTAAATTTTATTAAAAGTATTTCGATCTCGATATCGATAGTCCTAGCCCATCCCTAAAGGTCGCAGTGTGGCAAGGTTGTACGCGGATCCTGGCGGGCTGTCCCGGTCTAGGGTTTCAGTGTTTCGTTACCAATTTCACTAGCTTTAACTTCGTTCATATTGCTTTCAGTTTGTTTTCCGTATCTATTTTATTTAAGATACTGTGGTATAGTACGAGAGCCTACTGAGTGATTGTAATGGTCGTCTGTTTTTTTTTTTTATTTGTCTTTACTCGACTGCGCCAGAAGGAGGGTAATGCTTTTCGACCGTATGTATGTACGTTTGTTGGTATGTATATCAATTTCTTTGGCACGCGCTACAGCCCTATTTAGCCGATTTTTTAAATGGCGCATGCAAATAGGGGAAAGGGGGGGGAGAACGAACAACTTCGACTATCAAATGAAAGTTAGTACATAGACCAACTGAATATATATATATATATATATACCATAATATTTTAAACTCATGGAAAACAAAAAAATAAATATATTATTATGAAGACAAACACTACATGTGTTTGTACACTACAAGTAGTCCGTTTTTTTATGTTTTTGCAATGATTAAGAAAACGATTGAAATGGGATACATTGTAGCCAGTTGGCCGACATTTTCTTTAATTGCATTAATATCCCAAGAAGCTTAAAATGGATTAAATATAATCTTAATCTTTATTTATAGTAATTAAACTACTCTATACTAATTAAATCATTTAAGCGAAAGTTCACGGCCGCTGATGGCCGCCGATTCTAGACATGAGCTGTCGCTCATTTGTCAGCTCACTGTCGCTCGTGTGCTACCTCCTTTAGGCTTGTTTTGAACTATTGTTTGGATCGGTCAATTAGCAGTGATAGATAATGGTTGAAACTACGCCACTCAATTGAGGGTCAGAGGTTCGAAATCACGAGACGCACAACTATTTTTACTAAATAATTTGACATGAAGGCAAGTTTAGCATCAAAGATCGTCGGCGGTCCATACATTGGTATCTTAAATGTTGTAATGGTAAAAAAATATAATAAAATAAACTCCTTTAAACTTGACGGAACCACTGGTTACTATTGGCGACTACCAGCGAGCCATTCTTGGCGGGCAAATTCGAATGCGTTGGCGGACCACTTCGTGGCCCGCTGCCTAGGGTCAAACATGTTCCTGTAAGAAGTTTTAGACCAAAACTTCTTAGAAGAAACCCGTGCCCAGTTTTGGGGCTGTAATATGTTAACGACAAACTGGTTCACGGCAAATATAACGAATTCATTATTTTCTAAAAATACCAAATGCTTTAGATTACTTGGGAATAAATTTTCATGTCTTACCCTTAACGAGTTTCGGGTGACAGGCAGTTTCATTGTCGCACGTAATTGCTTTAACTTATAA
Organism: Cecropterus toxeus; assembly: GCA_018249875.1. NCBI lineage: Eukaryota > Metazoa > Arthropoda > Insecta > Lepidoptera > Hesperiidae > Cecropterus > Cecropterus toxeus. The sequence continues at coordinate 7,025 of DWNE01001994.1, read as the reverse complement.
GAAACATTCGCAAAACATTTTGGATATTTTTTGAAAAGATAATTTATAAATGTTCCCCTACAATTCATGAATTAAATTAAAGGTACACAGATCGTAACAGACGACAAACAGAAGATACACTGACCAGGAGATCACTGATCAGGAGTGCCTGAGAACTAAGGTCATTTTTTTCACGTGAGACATCTATAGGCGCAAGTAAATCTGATTAGCGCCATCTATTATCATTGTCGGAACTATTAGGTATTGAACAAAAGTAAGCGGGCTGCGGAGTTAGTTCGACCTAGTGCGAGGTGCTGTTCGTAGATGGCGTTATTTTCGAATGTAATATATTAAGTTCCTATCAGAGTCTTGTCTTTTATGCATATAACTTGCACGAATACGATGATTCACATCTGTCAGGCGTTCCGTGAACCTTTTTTTATCAGACATAAGTAGCAAACGGGCATGCAGTTCACCTGATGGTAAGTGGTGACTGCCGCCCATGGACATCTGTAAGCAACTTCATATAGAACAGGGGTTCTATCTGAAGTCGATTGTGGATGCATTCCTACTCTCTAGGATTAGGATTAGGATTAAGATGGTCGCTTGTCTCATATGAAAGTCAGCCGACATCCCTCCTTGGTGGAAGGAACGCAATTACTTCAAGCTAGAAATAGAAGTAGAGGTTATACTTTCCGATGAACTATATTTCTACCTTTTGAAGAATAAATATGCTTTTTATCGTGGAATGAAAGCAAGAAAAACACATTAAGCACATCTGATGTTTATTTACCACGGCCATTTATAGTGTATAATGCCATTTGTTAAGCTTTAAAAAGGACATAAATCGTATTTAAAAAACCATAATACCCTTTGTAGAATGCTTCACATTCATGTCTTGACATATCTTTATAACCGGAACTTAATTCCACTTCAGTATTAATTCTATAAAGAATAAGTAGTAAATATTACTATGTTCATAACGATATTTTAATAAATATAAGTATAATTAATCATATCTTTGTTCATACCTTAAACTGACACTTCCTGGGTACTACAAACAAACCAGAACCAGCGAGGTCAAACCAAATTTTGATGACGGACTAGGGATCGAATTCGGGACTCCTTCATAACAGTTCGGTATATTACAATCAGTGGCCGTACGGGTAACGAATACCTAAATACTACCTATACGTTCTTAGGAAAATTATAATGCATTCAATCTCGCAAGCCAGATGCGTTTCAATATGGAGCTCATTCAATATGTATCGAATTTGTTCGCCTCGCTGGCTTTTTATTTACGGTAAAGCTCTCAATTCCAGCTGATGGCGCACTTTGAAGCCTTTTTGCGCTTTTAAATGAACATTTATAAGGAACAAGGCCACCGCTTGAATCCGGATTGACGAAGTGATTTACTGATGTTATTGGTTCACAAGGTAACTTAACAGCCACTTTTTTAGGTCCAACCTGACTGACTTTTGCTACAACTGGGAGTGGCCTGTAGCATACAGCTAATAAGGCCTCCAACAAGTCCAGCCATTGATAATTTTAGTTTACTTCACCGTAAAAGCAAGTCATATTTTTTAATAGACACATCGTTTTAAAAATTAAACGTATTTCACAGGATTTGAATCTCGGACTGTGATCGAGAAGACGTCTCTCAACCACTAGCCTATCACTACAAACCTAGAATCAAAGTTAATTTAATTAAGGATTTTGAAAAGGGGACAGTAAAAGGTTTATGTAAACATTTCCAACTACATATTATTTACTTTATATTCTTATTGTATTCGTCTTGAAATAAACATTACAAAGGCTAACAAGTCAAAGGCATTCTCATTTATTGCGTATCTCATATATGTGCGAGTTATATATACTTTATGCATGTGTATATCACTCCCAATTTAGATTTCTCAGTGAATCTGTTGACTAATTAGTTGATCGACTGGTAATCTGAACATTTAACACCAACTACTCCTACTATGAGCAGTGATAGCCTCGAAGCTCGGCCTCTCCATGGAGGGCGAATCCCAGACCGTCCAGACGCACCACTGGTTTTTCTAAAATGATTTGCGTATTAGAATTTAATTATTACTGAAAAATGCGTATTAGATAGAAATCATTGTAAGGAAACCTACACATCTAATTGTTCTCTAAAAAAATTGTTCTCAGAGGTATTTGAAGTCTATCAATTCGCACTTGCTCAGAGGGTCCACCGGGAGGGCAGCATTGGAACGATAACAGTATGACGATAAACTTATCGACATGCTGTCCTGATAACATCTCAATAACCAGAGCCTTGAGGACCCAATGACGCGTGTCCTGACGTCAGAGGGCACGGCGCGTGACGTCACAACCCCCTAAGGGGTGCCTACTGCGTAAATGCGAAATTGTAAGATTACCCCATTACGGATGATAATGGGTTTTAGCGCCTAGGGAGTAGGATTCGCTTTCGCATGACGGCGCTTGATTTATCCGATTGTGAGGGAAAGGTTAGGTCCCGAAAATGTGTTTGGATTTGTGATTTGTGAGGAGACAGATAAATAATAAAAATGTTAAAGTATCTCATGAGGTATGGTTCGACCGGGAACATACAATCACCACACCTGTTTCTATAGTGAAGTAGTTCTTACTTTTTGGTGGAAGGATGTGATTGTCGAGTCTTTTTCATATTATATATATGTCAAAACATGTAGCAGACTTCGGATAGAACACCTGTTCTATATAGATTTTTGTCTTCAGATAAATCCCCTAATCTATACAAACGATTGCTCACAGATGTCCAAGTGTGGCAGTAACCACTTACCATCAGGTGGACGGGTCGTTTGTAAGTTCAATAATGTAAGACATTTTTTTTAATGAATTTGGTTCATTTGATTCCTTCAATAATCTTAAACAAATTGAAAAAATATATCATCTTTCCTTTGACAAAAGCAACAAGACCTCTTCTTCAAAGGCAAAATCATTCTTTTACTTCTACATATACGATTCCTCTGATCCAATGTCCATAGGCCATATGATAGCGATTAGAATGTTTACCATCAGGGCTGTTGTACAGATATGTTCAATCCAAAATATAAACAACTATTAAAATCCAACTAAAGCTGCAATTAAATTAGTTCAATTAGCATAAGATACCTAGGATTCAAAAATATGTTCAATTAACAAAATTCACGAAGCTACGGGAACGAACGTCTACAGCTGTGTAGCGTTGCTACGCCGCTACGCCAAATCCAGTTACGTAGCAAAGGTCGCGAGCTTTGTAAAGTTGTACGGAATCCTTTGAAGTGTCGCACTTCCGGATTATTAACTTCGAAAGCTTCCGGGACAAATCTGTTTAGTTATTTATGTTTAAAGTGCTTAATGCTTGTGTTGAACATTGGGGGAAATTGAAGATTGTTTTTCAGTGTTAGTCATGTTTTCCATGTCTGACAATTTTTACCATTTTTTGGAATAACGCTCTTAAAATTATTGGGAAATTTACGTGTATTGAAATATTTTTTTTAAGAAGGTAAAGAGCCACTACCGCCCATAAATATCAGTAAACGACTTCAAATATAACAGAGTTTCAATATGAGTTCAACCACAGATACGTAGCTTGTCTTGAGGACTAAATTGGTATGCCTTGAATAAGTATATCTCCCTTACAACTCCAGAACAGAACACATCAGCGCTACCTAAGGCCCACCGGCTGACCACAGCTAAATCAAACCAATCAGACTAAAGCTGATCTTATCAGGCGTTGATATGCGGCCACTTGCCGTCAGACCGACTTTCTTCCTCGTTACTTCCATAATATTATATAAGTGAAATATATACAATAACCACAGAAGCTGTAAATTCTCTCCAATATAATCCGGTTGAAAACAGTATCCATGTGCAAAGTATCAAACGCTGTTTCTCAGTAAATCCATCCTCTTTGTATACATTGCGCTCGTCACAGAAACACGAGTATGCACCTATGATTGGTACTTGTTACATATACCATGCCTTTGATCCATTCATCATCTTTTGAACCCTCTACTAGACATACGCTACCGTAATTCGGTGTACACTTAAGTATGTATTAGTTGTTTGCAAGTACTAATGCATGCCTATTAGCTCTGACCTGGCAAACTTTGTCCTGTATTAACGATGAATATTAAATTCGAATTGGTAACTGTAACCGTTATGTAATAACTTACATATATACAATGTTAATTAAATTTTCCGTGTATTTTTTTTACATTAAGCGAAATCTTTTCTAAAATCGCACTTAATGCCTTGAGCAAGGTTTCTGCTTATAAATTGAAATATGTAAATATGTAAATACATTTTTATAGCTTATCCATGTTAAAGAAATCGGGGAGAACCAACAATAGGAAATAACAGTTACTGCCTTAATTAACGTGTACAAGTTGAGAAACTTAATTAATTAATATTCATTGAAAATAAGGGATGTTCGGACGTGTATATTTTCCTAAATGTCATTAACCTTTCGACCTTTCCTTTAAATTTTCTTGGAATTTGAATGAAATTTTACAGACAAATACAATTTATAACATTATTTTCTTATAATAATATTTGCTTTCTAATTGTTTATCAAAATATTGGAACGTTGAACTGATCTACATTTTTTTCGAACCGTAGCGAACTTAACACTGAGACCCTTTCAAATTTGATCACTTAAGAGATGAAAATAATAAAAATTTAAGTCGGCACCATTTGAAGAGATATCTGCTTTTCAAATGGTGCCGACTTAAATTAATGACAAGGGTTTAAAATCATGTTCATGGTTCTAATCTAAATTCTAAAATCTACAATTGTGTGTTTATTAGAAATTAATTATCCCTTTACGGCCAAGGAAAACATCGTGGGGAAACCTACTAAACACATCCAAGAGGTGGTTATGCCAGTTCTCAATTGGCAAAGTCCAGTGGTCTATAACCGAAACTCTCTCGTTCTGAGAGGAGGCCACCAGTGAGACAATAATGGATCGACATATCATTTAGGCAACACCACACGGCAGCGACAAAATGTCGGCAAATGTCGTCTGTGGTTGGCTTGTGGTTTCATTATGGTACACACAACTTCCCTAACGGCTATCGGCTGGCAGTCGGCTGTTTATCTACGCTGTCATTTGCAGTTGCAGTGTGATTTTTGAAGTAATTATGTGGTCAGTATCGACATCAGTGTTGGACAGCAAAATGTGGTACACGTAAATAAATATGCTTTCTACCCGTATTTATGTTTGCTCGTATGTGCATTTCTTTTTAAGCAGTCGGGTTTCTTGTTTTAATATTTTTAACAATGTTATTAGTATATACAAGCTGCATGGACGAGAATGTAGCTGTCGATGTGCAGTATTTACAGTAGGCGTGAGTTTATCGTAATCTTTTAATTTTTTTCATGAAACAACTGATACTGCCAACATTTTGAGAACCTTTCCCAGAGACAACGATACCGATAAATGTATTATGATCATGTTTTTATTTATTTTTATTTTACATTTTTGTATGTTTTCTTTTCATATATTGTTTAAACCGGCTAAGCGATATCAATTTGCTCATTCATCGTCGATATAATGAAAGAAAATTTCCAAAGCTTCACATTTAACTACGGAATAGAAAAAAGTCCTAAGCTTTACGATAACTAGTCGGGCATTATTAGCAACAATAAAACAACCTTTCAATAACAAAAATATATTTTCATCTTCCTCCAAACGCCCACAATTACCCGGCGTTCATAATAGCGCGGTGTTTACATACATAAAAATGTGTGCGTCACTCATTCACCCTCCATTCAGTAACGTAGGCGGCTGGCCCCCTGGTAGTCTCCCGTCCTGCTCGCACGCGGCGACTTCGCCACCCATCTCCCTCCCACCGCCTACGTTCATTGACACCCACGCGCGCCCCCATTCAGCCACTGTTTAGGGATGTACAACTTTCGATAGAATGTTTTTACTTTGCGGATTAGGGAAAGGCTTTGATGGTTTAACGATGTTTTTTGTAAAGGAATTTTGTGAAGTGAAGATTAATTACATTGTTTGATGTTAAACTGCTTGTTTATAATGTTTATCGACAAACTGCGTAGTGGAGCGGTCGTCGAAGCAACGACACGAAAATAGTTTCAGGTTCTTTCCGGGGTTACGTCAATATCTTAATTATGAATTAAAAATAATGCAGCTAATTTCTGGATATTTATGGAGTTTTGTACTGCTGTGTTTTGGTTTGAAAGATGTAAGGGGAAGTGAGGTATAGTTATAGACTTAGTATTCACATATAGTTGATAGGGTTAGCAACGCGTCAGTCGCCACCTTCATGTACGACTCGTATCTAGGGTTGATTTCTGATTTAAAACAAATAAAATTGTTAAAAATATAAAAATGCAACCACTTTTCATGATTTTTCGTCAAAATAGTTACATAAAGGTATTATAATATACATAGATATTGTCATAATAATATCTCAAATAAAATGTCCTTTTGTATATGTACTTGTACATATTTTAACAATATATAGCCTATCTACTATCTGTTATAATGCTTTCCACACTCATAGCCCCACAGTAGGTTTTTCTCCTGTGTCGTGAGTGCCGTGGATACACACAAAGACGAATACACAAACACCCAGACCCAGAACAGAAATCTAAACTCATCATTCAGATATCTATCTGGCCGGGGATCGAACCCGGAACGCACTGCGACTCAGACAGGTATGATGACCGGTCCGCTACGCAGATCGTCTATGCTACACTGCAATCTGAAATAATTCTAATACAATATTACGTCACAAACCGTCAAACCGTTTAGGCTGTAGCGCTCGTCGAATAAATTGACATGCATAATTGTATACTCGTACATACATAAATAAATACACACACACACGCGCACACACACACACATTAGTCCAGTAGAAAATATCTTTTTTTTATTATAGAAAAAATATTTTTCCTATGTATAATCTTCGTAATAAAAATGTATAGGATGTGCAGGTTTCGGGGAGCCTTGACTATCAATTCCCGCACAACATCTCAGGGAAATTGGAGCGGCTGAAAATCAGCGCAGC
>DWNE01001993.1:0-20052 GCA_018249875.1 Cecropterus toxeus | reverse complement strand
TATGGTATTCTCGGTGCGCTATGACATGGGGATCTTCAAAAAAGGTGTGAAAAGAGTTCTCCTTCAAAGCCGGCAATGCATTAGCGACTCCCCTAGTGTTGCAAATGTCTATAGGTGACGGTGACTACTTACCATCAGGTAGCCCGTCTGCCTTATCGTTAGCTTTAGGTATAAAAAATACAGTTAAGTCAAAAGCTACAAAGCTAAGATAAGCTAAAAGCTAAAAGTTTTTAAAATTTCCGTTTATTCTTAAAGTACAAAAAATTTGGAAAAAAAATAATACTATTGAAAATAAATTTCATAAGAACACAATAGCCATCAATACCCTATCGAATCGATAATAACTAAAAAAAAAACAGTTGACTGTCTTAGTCAGGTATGATCTCGGTGTATCAATTATTTTTATAAATTTGTTTAAATCTAAGTAATTTATAATGACTGAATTAAAAGTCAGTAAACAGTAAACAGTGATCGTGTACTCTTACTTGATTACTACTACTTTGACTTTCTTTTCTCTTTTCCCGATTACCCACGCCGTTATTACGGTTTACCGTTTACCGTTCTATTTTATATTATTTCCTCAGCAATATTTTGGAGGATGGCTACACCGTAAATACCGAATTCCTGGCCACACCAAGCTGTCCATCAAACTCATTTCAAGTTTCAAAATGGCTTCTTTTCCGGCGGCGACAGCACGGCGCGGGCGCTATGAGCTCCGCCCGTTTATGATTGAGAAAAAGTTTATTTTTGTATTTAGATAGAACTAGAGTTTAATTTTATTTGGATTCACATCAAGATCTACTAAATGGGTAAACCTGGTAAGTTGTTTTTACTTCTCTAACTCTAAAAATACCAACGCGTGGATGCCGCGTGGTCGTTTATACATATATTCTTGAATTCTTTAATTTTCTGTAAATCCTAGCGTCTTAATTTGTCTTGTATATACTAAATTAATGATATTTCGTCGTATTATCAAATATAGCGACCGGAACTTTTTAGGTTATGCATGGGGACGCGTGCACGCCATAGTTTTGTTTTGTATGTAACGTATTATTATAAATTTCATGAGACAAGTATAAAGTAATAACTCGTTGCTCTTGTTCATTATTATTGGGTAAATTCCTTTGAACACCTTCTTTCATAAGAGGTGGTTAGTATGTGGGAGACCCACATGGGTTATAGGCCCTAACCTCAATAGATAAAGCTCTGTACACAATGATTAGAAATTGCCCCTGCTGTTCTCTCATCGCGTGGTTTGTATTACCAGTTTAAACGTTAGTATGTATAATTTTAGGAAGGATTAATATGTATTTTTGTACTATGGTACTATGTGCACTCAGTATACACGTGGGCTGCTACTTACGTCCCGAGGTACCTTTGTGTATCCTGTGTTGTCGGTCTTGCGTAGCATCACTCTTGTCTGTGAATGTAGGAGTCGTATGACGACCCGCGTGGCGGAGCGGTCACTATACCGGTCTGACGCTCAATGGGTCCCGGTTTCGATTCCCGACCAGACAGAAATATGAACGATGAGTTTAGATTTCTGTTCTGGGTCCAGACCCAGAACAGAAATCTAAACTCATCGTTTCCGTCAACACCCAGGTGTTTGTGTACTTATTCGTCTTTTTGTGTCGCTGGTACCCACGACACAGGAGAAAATCCTAGTGTGGGGCTATGAGTGTAGAAAGCGTGTAGGAGTCTAGTGAGGGACAAGGGCCAGGAGATGGGCAGTAGTGTTTTTTTGTGTGATATCAATGTGGGTATTGATATCTCACAACAACGCTACTGTTTCTATCAATAGTGGTCCCTATCAAAAACCTATCGGCAGAGACCCCAGCAGTGGACCTCATAGAACTGATGACGTTATTTGTTTTTGGTTAGTTATAAATACAATATAAACAATTAGTAAATATTTTTTATTCAAAGCCTCATTTAATAAAGTGAATACAATTAGGCCATATGTTCATATAAAATCAGATTTTTTTATCTTGAAAAGCAAGCCTCTTGTTTGTCAAATGTAAGACAAGATATTGAAGCTTTATTGCTCATGCGTAAAATCAAGAAACCTAGTGTTCAAATAAAAGAAAAGATTGACTGAGTTTCTTCATTTCTTGCCACATTTGTCTTGGTTGAGGTTGTGTTCTTCAGATTTGGTGGCAGTGGAAGAAAGAATATTGCAACTGAGAATTTGTAATTGCTCTAGTAGGCCTATATAAAATAAAAATATTTCATTTAAAAATATTTTATTTCATTTTGCACTTTATGATGTAGTGGAGTAAAGGTGGTGCAACTCGCCATAATAGCAGACTTCTTGAGACATTGCTATCATCAATTTGCCAGGTGGTATAGCCAATGTAGTTCGACTGGGGAAGTACCACTGCCACACCTATTTCTAGCGTGAAGCAGTTCTTGCGTGAGGTGGAAGGGTGTGGTTGCCGGCTCACTATTATATGAGGCGACCATCTCAGTCCTCGGGAGTTGCAACGCATCTGTGATAGACTTCATATAGAACCCCTGTTTTATATGAAGTTGCTTACAATTTTTTATCTATCTATCTATCTAAATGTCCATGGGCAGCAGTAACCACTTACCATAAGGTGGGCTGCTTGCTAGTTTGCTACTTCATATTTATAAAAAAAAACTGTTTTATCCTCATGAAATCATACAAGTACACAACTTGCATAGACTTTATTATTTTATCAGCAAGTATAATAAGCATCGTGCTAGAGAAATAATTATGTTTGAATAAAAGATAGTTTGGAGGACTTCTAGAAATTTTGTCTCTGTGTTAAAATCGTATGTAACAAAACCTACTGAATTTAATTGAATGATTAATTTATTTATAATACTAGTTAGTATTTCTTTTAATAAAATCCATTAACTCAATCCGAAGTTATCACATAATAAAGTTATATTACATTTTTAGGCGCATATGTAAATGGTACTGTAGTTACCTTAAATGTAACCATTGTGGGTATGGAAAAACAAAACCGAAAAAGATCACACATTTCAAAAGGCGTTTCCATGGTATATTGGCAACTTTATTGACGTCACATTTTTCATCTCAGCACTATTTATGGGGTCAGCGACCTAAGTCCCTTAGCCCCAATAGTAATACATTTACAGCGACTAATTTAACGAGTATTATTTAAATTTCAACGGTCGCCAGCGCACGCGCAGCCCGCCGATCAATTACTGTACCAATTTGTGAACCAAATCGATGATGACGCTAGAAAGAGATGTATATTTCGTTCTGTGGTTTTAGAACCGTCACACCTATTTCTCACGTGAAACACTTGAGTTTTGCCGGCACACTTGCATAGAAAGTGACCATTGGAGTGCTCGGAAATAGCAACGCATCTGTGATTTACTTTATATGTCAGCCACTTCACATAATACCTACAATCTATGCGAAATGGCTAACATATGTTCATGGGCGGAAGTGGTCACTTGGTTGACTACATGCTCGTTTTCTACATGAATATTATTATATCTTTGCCCTTAGTTCAACTTTACAACGTTTCCTTTTGTAAAAACGATTCCCGTCTACGTTTTTGCCCTCCATTGCAATATACATTACACAGAATATCCGAGAAGGAAAACATAAACGTGCAATGAACATTTCAATGTACAGCAAACGTGAGTGGCAATCGTTTTGAGCAAACGTAATATACTCATACTAAGAGCACCGTAGTGTGAACACCCGTGGTGGCGGGTGAAGCGGACCGATGTAAATCTATTTGTCAAATTAACGCGGACAATTAGCCGGCATGCGGGCGCAAGGGTTGTCGCGAAACGCATTGTTCCGTACCGCTTCGTTCACGCGTCTATTATTGTTCACGTAGAAATGTTTTGTATGTAATTACGTAAGGGGTTTGTGTTGCACCAAAAATTTGTTAAGTGCTGTATCTATATCCTACGTTTTCATGAAAATTTTGCTTATACTCTTAAATTTCCCTGTGAAAAACCGCAAGTGAAATTATATACCTACCTATAATTTTTTTTATCAGATTAAAGTAGCAAACGAGGCATTCTACTGAAGTCGACCACAGATGTGGTGCTACTCTCGAGGGAAATGCAAGAACTGCTTCATGCTAGTAATAGGTAAGGCGGTGGTAACTCCCCGGTCGAAATACACGTTTGTTGTGGCGACTTCCCACAACTCAACATTTTAAGTATAATATTTATTTGTTACATGTATAGTATGTATATATTTATGTTATTTTGTAAATATATAGTATCTTTATTATCTATTAACACCTGCCGCAAATTTTTCAGCCACCCAGGGTTGACTGGTAGAGAATGCCATAAGGCATTAAGTTTGCCCTATTGTAACTTCTATTTTTAAGAGGTGCAATAAATAAATAAATAAATAATAGCGCCACTGTAATCTGAATCACGCTATCGGAGTTTTCTCAACATCCTGCATGTATACAAGTTCCGAACAAACATTGTATATATGAGGACGCCCGGCAAGATCACCTAGCGTGGCGGAAGATCTCCCTTTGTCAAACTGGTTCTATCACCTGGTAAAATCCTGGTATCTTACATTTGCTACAAACACATCTTTACTACGAAAATTCAAGCGGATTCGAACAAGTTTTGGACATGACTTTTACTTGTTTACCTACTTTTACGTCTTCTGAAGCTTTGAAGGACCAACGGGAACAGAAGTTTACGTGACAATTGTAAACTATGTCCATAAGAAAGTTACTGTGTCACTTGGAACTCTAACATAACGTAACTTTCAATTCAAGATATGACAGAGGTAATAAGCGAGCATTTGGAAAATATTATCATATTTCATGGGGTCACATCAATTAGAATATTTGGGGTGATAAAATTCTTTTTGCCGCCCGAAGTCTAGCAACAAGGTGTTGCTAAACTTCGGGCGGCAAAAAGAATACAAACAATTTGTGGTCGAATCCAAACATTTAGCGGTCAATAACACATAGAATGATCAAGATATCACCAAACCCAATTAAGAAAGTAGTTCTACTCGAAGTAGATACATATGTTATGTTTCTTGCAGTTAGTATTATTTTTGCATTATCTCTTGGCAGGTCCAGCAGCTGTTATACTTTTTATTTTATTAATTAAAGTAACAAATACAATATTTTGTGTAACTTCATATATGACATTAATTCCATCTGCATTCAATCACAGTTGCGACCTTTAGATAGACTCACTGTTCTACAAGAAGTTGCTAACAGATTTACATGGGCGGCAATAACTCCACTAGCCGTCATATGTACTGCATGCTCGTTTGCTACTTCAACTTATAAAAATAACGAAGATATCGAACTTTGCTGCTTCGAATATATCAACTTTTATTATCGAAAAACACAAAGAATTGTAGTATCTCTATCTCTTTTTTACTTTGAATACCTAGAACATAGTAACAAAACATAACATAAAGTTGTTAGGGCACGCAGAGCGATTGTTGGCGGGTTAAGTTCGTTAGCGCCCATTTGTCGGGCGCTCGCTAATTCCTCTGTACGACTTAATCCTATATCGAGTGGCAAATGGTCAATTGTAAGCGCTTAAATTCATTTCGGTGGCCAATAAAAATTGACAGGGTTTGTGATGAAAAAAGTAATGGAAATAACGTTACGTTTTATTTACTTATCGGCGTAGAGAACTACATAATTCTATCTATTACTTGGTTTTCAAACGATCTTACCTACAGTCCAGTCAAATAAGGAAGAAATCAAAATTTCACTCTCAACTTTACATTTTTGATATAATGTTCGTTTTCGTGTTTGTTCTGATGATACAAAAACAATGTGTTAAGGTTTTTGTATTGGCATTCCCCGGCAACGGTTGAAAAATAAATGACAAAAGTGTGTTTTCGTAATTACTCGAAAACCGTAAAAAATAGACAAAAACAGTTGTAATTATAAGCATAGAAACAATATTACTGGCTTTGTTAAGTCAGTTATCCAGAAAGATCCAGGAATTTCGGGATTTACACTAAGAACTTATAGATTTTTTTATGATTTTCGGTCGTTCATAATTTCCAACTAGTAATATGCTTAAGCTTAATATTGTATAAGTGACGTAAACCTAAGATGCACTATATATCATCTAGTGATAACTTTTAAATTTAAATAAACAACACGAGCGGCCATTTCGCATTGCGTTCTCAACATGGCGGCGCGTCCGGCCGGAGCGGAAGTGTGCTAATGCGATTTGCCGGCCCGAGCTCGGCTTATAGCGCCCGAGTTAGCTGAGATACTACGAGATTGCTGTTCGGAGCTATTTATGTGGTATGTGATTTAAGAAAACCCTCATATAGATCAGGGTAATATTTGTAAGTATTTCGTAATATCTCAATGCAAGGTAGGAATGTACACATGAAATGGCAAATAATTTTCATGACTGCACTAAATTTAAATTTGAACTTTTAACTATATGAATTAATTTATTTGTATTTATTCCGAGATGTTAATTTGAAATAAATTTAGTGCCTAGGAGTACCTATTATTTTCTAGCTTCGATATCCATCGATCGCTATGGATAGATTTCTATATTTAGATAAAAATGTGAGAAGGCATGCATATCTCTAACGTGTGTAACATTTTTGTAAATAACCCATACCCAAAAAGGTATTTTTAAGTAACTGGTATATTACATTTGTGACTACATACTTAACGTCGACTTTTGCCGACAACTTATTACAATTTAAAAATAATTAACACTACACAAAACATACAAATAAATAATATAAACGTTACAGTCATCCTATTGATGCACTGGTGCATGAAATATTATATCAAATGTGTATATAGCGAATATTTGAATATATACCAGTAATACTACATAAAGATAGACCCACCACGTTGACCCTGATAGCAGCCTCCTCGAATTGAGGTGTCAATAACGTCGGACTGCGCGGTAGTTCAATTTAATTGGAGAGGTCGTACAAATTGATTTTAATGATTATTTACGTGCACTATGATTTCCTGGTACTTACTATTAACGACACTAAATTCGATATCAATGTTCTTTTTCATCTGATTTGTCCTTATATTCTCTACTGGTTTATTCCCGCGGATCCGCCCGTTTTGGTCATGTTCACCACAGAAATGAGTTTTCAAATTGAATTAATATAAACCATAAAGAATCAGTCAGTCAGTGAGTAATATATCATTCTAAAGGCCTGTGAAAAATTTGAGTAAGTTATGTCCAGTAAGTACTTACTGTAATATGCGAGTCTAAAAATATTTCAGAAAGTACTGGACATAACTTACTCAAATTTTTCACAGGCTTTTAGAATGATAAACGAATATTACATACCAAATTACAGAGGATCAACAAAGTTATGATAGGGGGAAAACGCGCTGAATGAATTTGACAAAGCACGTACTTTTCGATAAGATTGTGTAAGAAAGTGTTAAGAACATTATGCATAGTGTTTGTTAAATATTAATTACGTTAAAATTTGAAACGTGAATTGCAATTTTGATAACTCACACTAATTTTAACTACCTAATTTATGAATCCAGAATCGTAATAGAACTTATTCTAAGTCGTAAAATTCCAAAGCCGGTTCAAGCGACCCAACTTAACCCGGGGTTATTATTGGTAATTAAACTCCCTTCTGATTCGATTATATCAATCTTCGACGAACTTAGCGATCAAGTAATTAGCTTGAGAAACAAATTTGTTTTTCCTTTATTTACGATTCCAAGTTATGTTTATTTTTGGTCTGTAATATCTTATTGCGTTGAAATCAGACGAAGCAGACGATGAAATAATATTGAATTAAAATTATCCTCTTTATGCAATTGGATCTTAATACTTTAGATATCCAAAATTCAGGACTTAAAAGAATATATTTTTATTTTTCCATACAATAAAAATATAATTCTTCGAATCATTACCAATATTTATTTTCTCAAAGATATGCAAATCTTTGGGCATGTTGAAAATGCAATGTTTTTCAATTAAGAACATGTAGATACACTAACATACTTACATACATACATTTTCAAGTTATAATTTAGACATATATGACATGTACAAGGCACTAAAAATTAGGTGGTTTTGCAATATACACTTAATTTCGCAAAATTATACGGACATACGGACGAACTTTGTATTTAAATCAAAATATCTCGTCTATGTAGACACTCGTCAGACTACTCTGTAATCTAATAAGTACATATTTGTAAACAAAGATTACTAATCTAAATACATTACACATATATTTCGATAACATTAACTTAAATTATGAGATGGGAAACTATATTTCTCATCTCATAATTTAAGTTAATGTTCAAATCAAGAATCAAAACATATTAATGTTATAAGACTAATTAATTACCTAACAGAGATGCCAGCATAATCTACCCTTAAACATGGTAATTTTTAAATACAGCGACATCCCTAGATATCTCGGCCTATTCAAACATAGACCTTATATTTATGAGGCCCAAGTAAATTTCGGAGTGGCATCAGCTAACATCTCTAGTAGAGCTTGTTGAAGCCGCGTATTTATGAGCGTTGAGCGCAATATAATTACCGTTCATTAGACTAACGCTGCCCGGCGTAGCCTTAATTAAGTAATTGCTGCACAGCAAGCCACACACGTACAACACTACTGAATAATACAAGCCGTTCCAATCCTTATTCTCGTGGTACATTGGCACGAAATCCCGTCCACGAAATGTACGTTCTTTCACAAACTGTTGGAAAATTCTGTATCATAATGGCGTTTGTAACCGCTTGCTTTCCATAAAGATGTATGATTCATTCCGTTTATGAACAAATTAATGGCTCTCGTACTAAGTAGTTGTATGTGTTTATTCCATAGCGGATTAACTACAAACATTGATGATAATTTAACCATTATACTTTTGTTGCCAATGTCATAGTTATGCAATAGAAATCGAGAAATATTTTTTTTTAGCATATTAATCTAACCTACA
The DNA here is from genome assembly GCA_018249875.1 of Cecropterus toxeus. Classification (NCBI taxonomy): domain Eukaryota; kingdom Metazoa; phylum Arthropoda; class Insecta; order Lepidoptera; family Hesperiidae; genus Cecropterus; species Cecropterus toxeus. Next base: position 11,119 of record DWNE01001993.1, on the reverse strand, counting down.
GTTATTTTCGATGCTAGATGCGTAGAAATGACACTATTGGTGTTTATATGTGTTTATAAGTTTAAATTCGTTATTTATATTTATTGGAATATTTATTATTCCATAAATTAAAAGTAGGTACTAGTTTCTGCTCATGAAACAGACTACATGTCTACAAAGTTTTTGAATACCGGCTAATTGGTCGAAAGACAAAAACGGTAAAATAAATAAAAAATTGAAGGGTACAATAATAGATAAAGGTCCATCAGGTATTAAATTCGTCTCCAAAATATTCCTAAAATATGATTTTTGATCTTATTAGAAACGGTTTCAAAGTAATGGATGCCATCCTGTGACTTATTTTGTTACTGTAACATTGTGTCTTCGCTAGTCGTTATCGACTTTTTCAGGAAAACTTTGGACGGATAGATTAATCTAAAATAGGTACTTACTGGTCGAAAGGCGAGAATATATGGTGGGGAGGGCGGCTATCCGGGGGTGCGTCTCGGGACCCCGCGCTACCCACCGAAGGCGCCGGCGATGGACAACTTGCTTCTGACCTGTAGAAAAAATATTAGTTAATTTATGGAGATAACAAAATGCAGTCTTGGTTAATGAATAGATTTTATATCAATACAATAGTATTAATATACTATTGTATTAACATAAAATTTAAAAGCTGCTTAAAATGCTGTTAAAAATGCTATTCAATTTAAACAGCACTTTTTAACAGCATTTTAAGCGGCTTAAATGACTTAAATGGACGAGCATACGCGACTTATTGGACGCGAGTCCTCAAACCAAAAGGATTCGACTACCGAGTCTTATTCTTGAAGTCGAATCTGACGTTTTTTTAAATAATTATGGAGTTACTGTAAAGGCCAATAGTATTGATCTTTACAGCTTCACCGTATTTTTATAGCGAGCCTTAAGCTCAAGCCGAGAAAAAAATCAACTTGTTATTTTTTTTTATAAGACTGAAGATTGAATTTCTATCATCACTAGTAAGGACTGGCGTTGTACCTGTAATTATCTACTTACAAATATCAGTATACAAATGCATAACTGCTATGCGTTTACCTTAATGGGTATTACTGACTTATTATCGGGTGGTCTATATGCTTATTTTGACTTAAAAAACATAGTTCCAAATTGACTATTGGCTTCCGGGATTGGATTTCCGTTAAACCAAGAAACTTTATAAAAGGACTTGAAAATATAAGCTACCCACAATATACCACGTCACATACCTATCATGCCTAGGAGATCTGTTCGGCGACCGGTGCGGCGAGCGGAGCGGTGAGCGGCGCGGCGAGCCGGGCGTGACGGGCGGCGACGCGCGCGGCGACCCACCCGCCGCCGATATAGGGGATGCGTCACCTGATCCCCGGGACATGCACTCGGATGAACCCTATGTCAAAAGTATTCATCGTCAGCCTATCAGCCTAGGGGGTCAACGTTGTCATCTAAATGACAAAGTATGTTTTATGTGTGTCGTCGTCTTCGAGTGTGCATAGCCTCCAGACCAAAAACATTCTTTAACCGTAAAATATACTATTGTACTCATTGTTATCGGTATGAAATAGTCTAAATTATTACTTTATTCATCCACGCCATTATAAGCCTTTTCAACTTCTCTGCTGGATACAAACCTTCCCTGGCGGAGGTTTTGTCAATAGCCAATGCACCTAGCATGGCGATCCCAGTAAATTATGATGTCACAGAGAAAGACGCTTATGCCAATTCCTGGATTTTGTCCTTTAACACCTAAAACGCCAGTATGATCACGAATGCCGCCCATGCCGTTGCATTTAACTTACAAAGTATTTTGAGCGCGCTTGGCGTGTTGCCGGCACCGCAGTAAAATGTAGAAGAACACGCAAGGCGTGTAGACACTGGACGTGTCAATCGGCTCCTACGATATACAAAAGAAAACAAAGAATGGTAATACCTATTTAAGATCAACGCCCATGTAGTGTCGAATGAAATATATTATACGCAAAATGTATGTATTATATAGTACCTTGTCGTCAACAGGGTCCCTCTTCGCCATAACTTCAGCTCCTTCCCGCTTCCTTTGCTCTTCTTTCAACCTTTCCGCTTTTCTCCATTTCGCACGTCGGTTTTGAAACCATACCTGTCAAAGAAAATTTCATCGACCTTTAAAAATATTTGTTTTAGGCTCTTAAGTTAATAAGCTCTTAGAATAGGTTTGATTTCTATGAATATTATATCTTCTCGCTTATGTACTAAGAAGTTCTATGGGAAATACATTTATAATCATTACTTATATTTGTTTTCTATGCAGCTGTAAAAAAAGATTTCAACGTAGATTCATAGAAGTCTTAACGTTGTGCCTTTGAGCAATTTTGAATCGGATTATAGTCTAGTTTACTGGCTGACTTAAAACGATTTTATGAAGTTAAAATAAAACATAAGCTAGAAGTAACAAAAATTAAAAGATTAAGTGAACATATGCGATAATTTTAAGATGTCTATCGCGGAAATAACTCCACATTGTTATGCAGTATTCATTATATAGGGTTTAGTTGCAGACCATAATCCTCCTCGGTCCATAGTATGGACCCCATACCCTAGCTGTCAACACTACAAGTCCTTAATAATACATCATTACAACCCTATTTTGTTGCTTATTATAACAAAGATTACACATCATTCTGTGCACCATGAGGGAGGATACCAATCCCCATTCCAACAATACAGACCCTTGCCCAAATATAACACAAACGTTGCAAAAGCTCAAGTTACACTGGACATGTTTTATATCCACCCAAAACTAAAGAGCTACGTTTGTGTGGGCTTTGTTTGCTACGCGAGTTCAGCTTCTAATGGTGGTTGTAAGCTGGTTAGCCAAACGCGTCGAGAGGCGAGCCACATTTGCAGTGCAATTTTCGCAATTTACTTTTAATAAGCCCTCTGGTGAGCGAGAGTGCTATGAAATCTCGCAGTGATCGTGTTCAAATTACACGTAGATGTGCGAATAGGCATCATAATAGGCCTTTGTGTGCGGAATTAGATTTGAAATTGGAATAGTCATAACGAATTGATATTTGCCGGTTATATTCGGCATGAAATATGGAAATCTAAATGTAGGTAGTATGAATAGATATCAGTATGTTTCAGATATCAATTCTACATACATTAACATATATTGTTAATATTAAATATTTATAATAAATATAGGTATAAAGAACATTGAGATTGAGCTATACTTGCTATTAAAATAAATTGTGTACGCATTTTTAGTCAAGCATAGAAATATTAGTAGTATTTTTTACAAATATTTGGTCTATTTATTTATACCAAAAATGCTAACGCAAATCTATTAAATCTTCTCATGTCAGTAAATTAGTAAATAACAAAATTGAATTTATTTTATATTTAATTGTTGATTGTACCTTCTGTGAGACAAGAACACTTACTCTTTGACACGTCTAAGGCACTCTGCCCTAACGATCGTAAGCTAATTTAGTTAAAATAATAATCTGCCCATAATCCGCCCGCCCTAATAGTTTTTATCTCGTGCGAGGGTAGCATTAATATTTGATGTGGCGCTCACCCCAGCCTCCCCGAGTCAAGTCGCTGATCTTTATTGTTATTGGGGAGGTAAGATGATATATTTTGTAAAGAAGCGGTTTCAATTGAATTTTTGTGGTGAAGTTTTTTTTTGACAATAAATGTACAATGTTAGGATAGTATCTGCTGCACTCAGTTGTCCTTTTTAGTATAAAGTACATGTAAATAGTTAAGATATTCATTTAGGTTTACATTTCACTTACTTTTTGCTCATGAGCTGAAAATTCTCTGCCCTCTAGAGAACTTTCAGCTCATAATGTTTTGTTCACAATAAAAAAGATTTATTTTAATATATGTCTTTACAATAATGTTATAGGAGGATAAATACATTTCAATATGTAACGTGTAATCATGATATGGGGTTATACCCTATGGTAAAACCGCGTACAGTGAGTACCAATTACATATTATAATTAATTTTAACACGCATATGTCCGAGGAAAGTCTGTAATATTAAACATCTAGATTTGGATCTTTCAGTAGAACAATGTCTTTCTATAATTCAAACTACGGCCTTTTCTAATCGAATCGTACTTTCCAATAAAAATTAGCACATTGATCCATACTTTAATTACATTCTAAAGTACCTGAAATACAAATTAAACTACATATATTTAAACTGTATTCATGAAACCAATACTAACGAAAAATAAAAGATACTTACGAGAACTGAATTCAAAGTTTATTAATTGTAAATATCCGTATAACGCAAACATCCTTCATACCTATCGTCTGATGCCGCTCTCGCTAATTCACCCCACACTTCGACAAGGTTGTAATTTCCGAAAACACATGTCACAATGTACTACCCTGTCACTTTTAACGGAGCGACCATGTTACGAAGACACCCTTCGCCTCAAGAGTCTTCCATCCCCGACATCATTGAGAGGGTCGCAAATGAATTGCGAGGGGTCAACTTATTTTAGCCGGCTCAAGTAGTCTACGAGGATGTTTTGTTAATTCAAGCTTTATTACTACCTGTTAGGGTAGTGATTTGCGTTCGTACGTTCACAAGGGGTGGTGCAAACAGCAGGGGTGCTGTAATTACCCAGTGTTCGGTAAACGGCGATTGTTTGAGTTTGTTACACACTACATTGAGGAGTTAAATAATAACAAATACATTGTTCGGTGCGGTGTGAAGTGAGTAATGACACTTTACGGGCGGTCTGTTAATTGCTTTTTTTTAATACTCCTCTACAATGGATTCAATAGCCTTTGTGCCGGCTCGATTTGAAAGTGCTTTGCTAATAGATTGTTAGTAATAAAACTAGTGCTTGTTTAATCTATGATTGCATAAGTAATGACAATCATGGTTCTAACTTATTGCGTTTGATGACCCGCCTGGCGGAGCGGCCACCGTACCGGTCTCACGCGCAATGGATCCTGGGTTCGATCCTCGGCCAGACAGATATGGGAATGATGAGTTTAGATTTCTGTTCTGGGTCTGGGTGTTTGTGTAGTCGTCTTTGTGTGTCCATGGCACCCACGACACAGGATAAAATCCTACTGTGGGGCTATAAGTGTAAAAGCGTTTATGTTTAACTTACAGCAATGACCTACTGTCATGTGAGCACGCTTGTTTTACTTCCTAACCAAAGCTCTAATACTTTATAGTGTTGATTTTTCTTACTTAATATCATTTGAAAGATTTTTATTTTATTTTATTTTGATTTTTTTTAACAGGTAATAAACCGTCATTAGTGATTAACTTAAGTTACGAATATAATGTGGTCTTTTCATGATTCATGGCAAGTCGAACATGTATTTGTTTTATAGCTGAAAAGATAAAACATGCAGACTGTCTTATAAAAAGTAGCTTTATAAAAATGTTAAATTGTTATTTAATTTACTGTTGTCAAGATATTTGTACCATTTTCTAACTTTAAAGGCATTGTCTAAAGATTTGTATATAAAGCATACCATTTTAAGGTAAATCAGGACATAGATGCACTCTTATATAAAGACAGTTATTTTATAGCTTTTGAGTTTTCAAAACACTTTTTCTATCGGTCAATACATATTTATAACCACCAAATACCTTTTTTATAATTCATTTCTAATTTCTATTTGACTTTATAAGTTTTAATCGAAATCAAAATACTCCTTAAAATCAAAATATCGTTCATTAAAAGGTTTCGGTTTTACCCTAAAACTCTTAAATAAACGATAATCATCACATATTTATACGAAGCTTAATTTTCTAATTAATTCCTTCACGTATTTTCAACTCATCACTTAAGAAACATTAAACTCTCAAAACCTGCATCTGAGGAGTTACGTCGGCTAATTACGTCAACGTACCTTAATGTTTAAAAACGCTTCATACGAAAGTTAACGTTAACGACTGCTGGAAATATGTTATGAAAACGGAGGAAACTGATTAAGGCTTTCGTCTCATTTTCAGCGACTAAGCGATACGCGATCGAAAAAAGTTTTAATATAAAAATGCGATTATACAAATACAATTTTAAAATTTAATTGCTGCTGAAAGAAGCTAATTTGGTTCTAATTAAAAGCATTAGCTGAAAGATATTTTTTGCGACGCTTTTAAGTACCGGAATATATTCTCCCAATAAACATTTATTGATCAGTTATCCACCTAATCCATGTTTTCTTAAGAAGTTCTAGAAAGTTTTTTTTATATAATTAGAAGAAGCCAATGGACGTGCAATCCACCTGATAGTAATGTATGATGATGCTATTACCAAACGCTTTAAAATAAAACAAAGCACAAAAATAGTTATAACCGAAATAGAACAACTAAGGGTCCTAGTATCTTGTCAATATAACAATAATCTAAGTCTTATTGATAAGGCTTTTCTTTAAAAAGATTGAAGTAAAAAATCCTCCTAACAAGTAACATATAAGCAAGTGCATATAAAACGTGTTCTATCTGAAGTCAACGCAGGTCCATTCTCTCGAGGACAAACATGGTCACCATATGTTTGTTGGTAAGTGACCCACTAACCAACAAACATACGTAAACAATCTTAATAAAATATAGCCCATTTAATTCTTAGAGGTCGTTACTAGCTTGCTGTATGGCAAGAACTTCACAAAGTTTCTTAAAAGATGGGGACTTTGCCGCTAAGTGACAGGTCATGTGTCGGCGAAGCTCCAGTTACAGCTAATGTATTGAAATTTCGCGTTCCTGCTTCGCCAGTTCTCAATTTGATTGACGTGCTTTAAAAGCTCCGAGCTTTAGCTAATGTAATGCATTAGGATGCACATTTAACGCCTTTTTATTTTTTTATTTACCTCCCTTCTCAATATTTTGCTCTGTTTTCTGCCATGTTGTTGCTTGTGTTTTATGTCATGGAAGGGAATGATTATCGTTTCAATTTATGTCATAACTGTATTATACTTACGTACTGCGTACGTAGTTTTTGTTAGTACACAAATAAATACCATAAGTTCGCACAAATAAACAATAAGCATACTACCAAATTTAGTACGCCAGATGGCAAGTAGGTAAGGTCGTCCATGGACCTCTATAAGCAACTCTATTTAGAATAGGGGTTCTAACTGAAGTCAATCAAAGATGCGTTGTTACTCCCGAGGATTGAGATGGTCGCCGCATATAAAAGTAAGCCGATAATCACTACCTCTAAAACGCAGGATTTGCTTACGCTAGAAATAATTGTATATTAAATTATACTATATCCTACTTTCATTGCATTATACTAACATACATCGAGTTTTGCTACTAAGCCTATATAACTATGTTCTAAGCCTGCTTATACCAGGATAACAGAAGTTATCGGTAAGTTCTCCATCACATGATTAGGAACGAAGTCGTGGCATCCGGCAAATCTTCTGATCCCGACTACATCCCGGCAGCTTCTTAGATCTTGTACATGCAGCAGTAAGATTTAGATGCGGTATTTAATATTTACTAAAATTAACTTATTATTGAGTATATTCTCTCATCGAAGCGGAAAACAATTATAATAAGGAAGCAATAAATATTTATTTATAAGAAGAAAGATATATTGTTCGACTGTAATAATATTACTGTCGTAGGTACATATTATTTCAGAAAGTATCCATATTTGTCCAATGTCAGAAGCAGCATACATACGAATTGAATTTATTACTAACTTAACCTACCTAACCAAACTTAATCCTCAAGAATAGTGACACGACACAGACTAATTTTCTTATGCAATGGAAATGAACATACAAACAAACATACATATGCTCGAAAACATTACCAAACGCCAAAGCCCTAAAACGAATCGGCATATCCACCGCCCTTCGCACATCAAGCTATGAAGGTAATTAGATTCCGCATCGAGTGTGGTGTAATTCGCGTAAAATGGAGCATGTGCGGAGTTAACGTGTTTACCGGCAAATTATCTTCGTATCGACTGCGCGAATAATACGCCACGTTTTAATTATATAGCATTACATTAACGGGTAATTTGTACTTGCTACTTTAGAGGATTTGGATATTGTAAAACATAAATAGTAGAAGAAAGTTTTAACGATACCTGTCATAAGTATGAATAGTTCTCAAAGGTGTATGAAGTCTACTATATTTGTTTTAATCGACTTCGAAAAAGAGGGGGTTCTACATATGTCCGACTGTATGTATTTTTTTTTTATAATTTAAAGTTCACCAGCGTGGTGGACTATGGTCTAAACCTATGACCTTTCATTCTAAGAGGCGACCCGTACCCAACCTAAAGAGTGGACGATGTACCTACGAATATTTAGTTTGTGTCAAAAAGAACATGTTTAATTAGATGCATAAATGTATATTGTCATAATATGTTTATCTGTTCGTTTTTATTTACTATGTTTTTATATATTATATTGTATTACTATATTAGTCAAATAAAAGAATAATGAGTATATCCACTGAAAACTGGATATAACACGCTATTTCACCCACGATAACAAAAAAATTGTTAACTTTAAACAGTAGTAAATTTTGATAGAGTAAATGCATTTTAATGGTACAAAGTGTAAATGTTAAATCGAGATACTGAGTTAGTTAAATTTCATTCAGTTTTTAGATTTGATAAGATTTAAAAAACGCAAATAAAGACACAGTCGAAAATGTAGACATTTAAATTATTACCTATTATCAATCCTCCGAGCTTTCTCTTTAAAAATGTTTGGGATATACAGACACGGAAACATTTGTATTATATCTATAGATATAACGGTGAAACACTCTTTAAAAATGTTTGGGATATACAGACACGGAAACATTTGTATTATATCTATAGATATAACGGTGAAACAAAAAAAAACACATAAGATAAACAACCAAAAAACTTCATTAGTTGTATTTTTCGCTCCATTTGGTATCAGTTGGTCACAAAGGGTTCATATAAGGGTTAACCACCATCCCACGCGTATATAGTTGCGACAAATGACATCCAGCTAATGAGATTATTGCTTTATTATGACACTTGTATTCCCTGGAGCGGAGGGCCTAGGGCCTGCGGGATTTGGAATAATTAAGCTATGATACTATTTTATAGTATTTAATTTTTTGGCCCGTCAATAAAAAGTATTGAAAAGTATTATAATTCATTATCCATAATTCATAATAATATTTATTATGGAACATACGTACAGATCTCTATGGTCTGCCTCACTGGACGTACAATAAGTTTGTATGCACGCATGTATTTTTTTTTATAAGAATGAAGCAACAAACGAATATGCAGCTCACATGATGATCAGTGGTTACTGCCACCCATGGACACCTGTGAGCAACTTCATATAAGACAGGGGTTCTATCTGAAGTCGATCACAGATACGTTGCTATTCCCGAGGATTAAGACGGCCGCCTCATACACAAGTGAGCACCACCCTTCCACCGAAACGCACGAACTGCTTCACGCTAAAATAGATGTGGCGGTTGTACTTCCCCGGTCGAACTACGTTGGTTCTACCGCCTCTTATAAATATTAAATAATATTATAATTAATAAGATAATATATAACCTATGTTACTTATGAATAATGTAGCTTTCTATTGGTGAAAGAATTTTCAAAATCGGTTCGGTAGATCCAGAGATTAGCCCTTACAAACATCCAAACTCACAAACTTACAAACTTTATAATATTAGTATAGATTTGTCAACAATACCATAACATTTAATATACCTAATTTAGCAACATAAACTAATGAGAATATACTGTACAGATCAATTCAGCATTCAATACTTGGACTTATTTATAAATTAATCATTTTATTTATACGTAAATGTCAGCAGTTGAGATTTGTTAGGAATTTGCTTAATTTGGGTACGTTCTATTTAATCTTACTAATAATATAAAGGCGAAAGCTTCTGAGGATATACGTATGATTGTTAGTCTGTCACACAAAAACTCCTGGTCGGATTTCACTCAAATTAAGCACACAGATAGTTTATATAACAAACATTCAACAAACAGTATACTCTCACAAACTTTCGAATGTATAATATTAGTAAGATGTCAAAAACATAGGTTGTAAAACTTACACGATAGTGTATAGATAAGTACCTATGTTTAAATAAATAAGTTTTCATTCTCAATTTAAATGTTAGTGTATTTATCTTTGTCCAACTCCCCTCCGAAAGAGTAAAATTCTTGGATGGAACAATCGTAAAATTGTACATAGTTTTACAAGTTCCAAGATTGCGGAGACGTCATCGTAATGAAAATAATGTAACCAATAGTATGTTTTACAGTAATAACTAAGAAATAATGAACAATTTTCAAGAACCAACTGCACTTAACGCCTTTCAAATTAGATATAACACAAAGTGCTTTTTAAAGGTGGCATTTTCCCTCCAATTAAATTGATTGATGAAGTGGTTGTACGCTTCAACTTGTAGAATAGGGTAAACAAACGAACGTAAACACGAAGTGTGTTTAAACTTTCAATACTTAATACTTGTGTTATTTTTGGGGTGTTTTTTACGATAAGATTGAAGTTCCTAATGGTTAGTGGTAGAAGCCGCTCTATAAGCTACTTCATATAGAACAGGGATATTATCTGATGACAAGCAAACATGGATTGTTACTCCCGAGGACTAAGATGTGAGCCATACCCTGCCGAAGCGCAAGAACTGCTTCACGCTGCGAATAGGTGTAGCGGCCGAATCTTCTTAGTTGAACAATACTCGTTCTATCAATTTCTAAGTTATATGTTTCTATAAAAATGAAGTAACAAACGAGCGTACAGTCGAAATTGATGCTAATTGGTCGTTGGTGTCTATGGACATCTGTAATCAACTCTAATATTGATTAGATTTCTACACTCATAGCCTCACACATATTTACTCCTGTGTGGTACCATAGACACACAAAGTCAAATACACAAACACCCAGACCCTGAACAAAATCAAAAATAACTTTAAAATGTCTGTATGGCCAGCAGGGATCGGATCCGAAATCCACTGTGTGTCAGACCGGTATGATGACCGCTGCGCCACGCGGGTCGTTAAAAGATTGAAGTCCTACATTTAGTTAGACATAAATGCGTTTCTACCACTGAGAACTAAGTTAGAACACGTCACAAGTACCTTTGTACCCTT
>DWNE01001992.1:0-20053 GCA_018249875.1 Cecropterus toxeus | reverse complement strand
GGGTTGCTACAATGGCCACTTAGATTCAGAGGCGGCGCACGTCGCCTTCATTCAAATCGACACGTTGAGTTAGCGCGACAACGAGAATACTTTATCACTACAAGAATAAAAGGATACGGATGAATTGAACATTTTTCCTTTTCGTTTGACTCGACAACACTGTAAACAATTTAAATTTATTCAACCCTTTTCTTTTTGCGACTAAATAACACTCTATATATGTATAAGTATAATAGTCGCTATTAATTAAGAGAACCAGTTCCAATAATTAATTAGCTAATAATAATCCTCATTTAATTTACTCAATAATATAGGCTTTATGTTATTTAGTTCTTAATATCCAACAAACAGGAAATATAATCAAAGGTTAAAATTAATCGTAACCATGTTCACACCCTTCATTATAAGTTAGATAACATAAAGAATTTAAACTGTTTCTGGGTACTTTCCCGCAATAAAAAGATCGCAAAAAACTCTTTTTTTACGCTCGATTGACATGCGGTAAACATAAATATTTATTGACGTAAAATATTTATTGTGTCACGTGTCCTATACAAATTGCACCGTAACCCCAAAAGACATTTCGTATTAGTATGTGTGACAAAATATATAAAAAATCACAGTATTTGTATGTATGTATGTACATCTAATAGTGTTTTTATCACAATAATATTTGCTTGTAGAGCTTTAAAATATAAGCGTCTTTTTAATTAACGCTTAATAATATATATGTAAGTAGTACTCTGTAAACAGTATAATAAAAGATTACATATTATTGACAGAAATATTATTACATAGACATTTATATTGTCACGAAAAACTCAATATTCTATAATGCTTTTACTAGCACTGAATACATTGCTCTTCCCTCAATTTGGGATAGTGTTGTGACAATCTGTGACGTGTTTGAAACGCGCCGCTTGATTAATACAACCCCTATATACATACATACACTATACTACGTGTATAGACGAGACAGGGTAGACAGTGTGAGTGGTTTACCTTCATTTGGTGATCGAATAACATAATATTTACATTTGGCTTATCTGAAATTAGGAAAAGAATTAATAAGCAAAATGAATGTTAATTCAACAACGTTTGACAACAATAAAACAACGTTTTGAGAGCTTAGATTTCTCTCTAGTTGCACTTTGTTTTTTCCTTAAAAATCATTGTAAGTTATAAATGACAACTTTGTTCTGACGCGTAACAAATACAATATATTATGATCGCTACTTGTTTAAAAATGCTTAAAGATACCCATAGATATTTCACGAATTGGTTAAAAACAGACAGAAAGGATAAAATCTTTATTTTTAGGTATCACACATGATCTTTTACTTCTCCTGTTTTTAGCGAAGGGGGGGGAAGGGCGGTCCGCCCCGGGCGGCATATTTTGAGGGGCGCCAAAAACAGATTTGGGGGCGGCAAAAACAGATTTGGCAACCTTGTTTTGTCATCAAGTTAGATATTTTTGGTTTTTTGGTCTTCAAGTTAGATATTGTCGTTTTATTTTTTGGTCGTCAAGTTAGATATTGTCGTTTTTTTGGTCGTCAAAATTTGTACAATGTGTGGCGATTTAAACTTCCACCCTGGGCGGCGTAAGCCCACGCTACGCCACTGGGCGTAAGTGAGCTAGTATAATAAATAGCTAGGGATGCACCGCATGCAAGTTTGAGTGGTAATGCCAACAATTATTTGGACGAATGGAAATTTATCTTACGCCTCAAACTTCTGCTTGCAATAGTACTAGATAATGAGAAAAAAGTTTTATATATAGGTTTTTTTATTACAGATGCAAATATTTGAATGATTAGAAGAAGCAAAAAATACTTTCTTAATGTTATATTTCATTTAATCCTCATTAATGGAAATTGTGACAATACATATATTAAAATTTAATTTAAGTAAAAAAATTGCAATAGTTTCGTGATTAGCCGTATAAACTTAAAGTTTTTTTGCATTTGAAAAGATTTTGATGCATATATCCGACGAAGTGCACGCCACCGCACAAAAACAGTTTAGTCTAGCACAGATTTACATGTGTACTTAGCAAACTGCTTGTTATACCGCCTATTCCAGTTCACGTACTACTTTTTGTGTAACAATAAGTACTTTAATACAAGAGTATAATGGTAGTAATGACCACCATTATACCCTTGTCTAATGTAAAGGTTTTAGCGTAAATATTAAATAACCATTATTATAACCAGAAAGTAGAGTCCGAAAATTTTCAAGCCCTGCAATCGGTGAGGTTAAAGTAAGTATTATTATCTGTTTAAAACCAGGTACATATAATATTCGACGTTTAAGGACCTGTACAGGTGTGAACTTCATTTACAAATATATATAAACGTAACATCAAAATATAAAGCTTTATTCCTCCATGATTCTCATGACCCATTTTTGCTTGTCGATTTCCGGTTTGCTATATACGAGTATAATCATAATATAAATAAGTAACCTTAAATGTATGAACATTGTGTGTACAAAGCTCGTTCGTTTGCAATTTAGGGGCGTCACAGACCGGCACATGCTGGGGTGATATCCATCAACCCTCACATCCGTCACTTAGCGAGCCGGCGCTCGTTACATGTCTCATACGAGAACTGTTCTCGCGTACAGCAATAAAACAGATTAAAATATAATTACTGACACAAGTGTAACTCTCAGCTACCTTTGAACCCTTTTTGAACATTACTTTCATTTAATTAATGTTTTCGCCTCAGTGACCCATAATAAAATATAAGCCATATGAGCGCTGTCATCACCTGGCAGAGTTCATATTGGACTTGAAAAAATAATATGTTTTAATTAGGAATCCACGCATCTGTAGGACCGAATTGGTCATAAATTTGACACGTTCCGATTCCCAATCTAGCAAGCATCTAACGATAAATATATAACAGTTTCCCTGTATTTTTATTTGTCTTTGCGTTTAATTAACAAGCATATCTCAGGAAATTCTAGTGTTATTTGTATCGAAAATATAATTTACGTAGGTATATACTGTATCGATCATTCTAACTTGATCTATGGTATAACATATACCATCAAGTAACTATTTTGTACTACTATTTTGTAAAAATCGTCCAAGACTGATTGGTATATTCCGCAAATTTATAAAAAGCTCAATCTCCCAAAATCATTGTAGCGTAGGAAACCCCATAATGCAAATCCAATCTATTTTCATTTCGGAGATGTTTTGCGGGAGAAGTCGGCAACAAGCTTAGCGGATAGTACGGTATTGGCTGGGTGTCGATATTACTTAACGGAGCCCTCGGCTTTTGGCATTTGTCGTCTGGGAATGATTCATTACTATTAGTGTCTGTTACGTTGAGTTTTTATTTTTATGATAATGCGATAGCACCATTGTTACACCTGTCTGATATAATGCAATTTTGTAGTACTACTGTGATTAAGTCTTAAGCGTAAGGATTTTTTTTTATATTGAGAAGTAGGAAACGAACATGCAGTCCACCTGGTAGTAAGTGGCAACCGCCCACAGACATCTGTAATCAAGCCCATGTGAAGTCTAACCCTGAACGCTAACCCTGATGACAAAGTTGGGATTTCTTGTTCAAATGTCTTACCACACCCTTAAAATTAAAACACAGCAACATTTAACACTAGTTAGTGATCTCACGTATTATGTGACACGTAAATTATGTATGTAATTATGTAGAAGAAAGACAATGGGTGTACCTTTTATTTAGAAATTTGTTTCAACAGATACAGGGCATGGCAAAATAAACAAACTTAGAGCAATTTTCCGTGTACGAACGCGGCTAATATACCCCGTGCGGCTAATATACAACGTTCTGTATTTGCAAAAAACTGGACTGCCTTCAGTCAACTGTTAACCGTATGTGTACTCACGGGCCTTTTATTCTCAACCAAAAGTAACGTAGTCAGAAAATGCAAAAAGTAAGTCTGCTTACAGTAGTCAAAAGGTATATTTAAATATACACAAGCACAGGACTCCTACATTCAATATTATGTTTTACCGTGCAGTCGTATGCGAAATTGAATTATGACACATACATATGTTTATAAAAAACCCTTTACATGGGCATAATTTTGCGTGATGTAAAATATAAATAAGCTGAAACAAATCCTACAATACTACTTTTCCCGAATCTTACTTTCGCAAATTGCCTTGTATTACAAAAACAATCGGTACATAATAACCATAAATATTATGTACTACAACACTGTGACTGCTATATATAAATAAATGACTTAAATAGAATAAGCCCGAGTATACACGTAACATTGCGAGCCTGCGAACCATTACAAAAGGCGTAGCGGTCCCAATAATCCTTTGAGTCGGTGTCACAAAGGATACCTTTGCAGCCCGACTCTTGGCTACCCCTGAACCAGATAGCAGGCCACATTCTTCGATGCTTCCTAATTTGCCCGCATCATTTGTTTTGCGAAACAACTCCGTGTAATTCTACTGAATATAAACGAAGTTTCCCTCTTTCTATGAATAAAATTTGCTAAGAACGTAATTTGCATCCATTTAACCTAATTGTTATGTATTCTACACTATTGAACGTCAATTATTCCCCACCCAATAACAGTCGAATTTGCTATTATTTAAGGACTGATATATAACATTTTATTTATTTATTTAAGCAATATCTATATTTATCGTGTTTAATTATATGTCGCATTGTAATATTTTAATATAAACATTTGCACACTGCAAATTTATATCTTAAATATATATTCCAAAACGTAATAAATACATTTATCCTGTTAGTTTTCTGCACGTACTTTAATAAGCAACGCAGTTTAAAAGAAAACTTTATATTCCCTGAAATATATTCAGAATGAAATTATGTGTTTACAGAATAGCTTGGCTTGCAGTTACACCGGTGTTTAAAAATGTAATATATCTTAGAATTTCAAAAACTTTTGAAAGCGGATGGATTTATGGAATAAATTTATTGTTACCTGAAGACATGCATATAATTACACCTATGACTTAAATTTAATTCAGTGATTTGGTTTTGATGCGATTTCAATCACTCATACAAACACACAAAAATGAAACAACAACAACTATGAAAAATTGTATAATTAATTATTCGCAGTTCTCCAAACAATACTTTGCAAACACATACATGTGGAGCTTTCAGTATGCATGTGCTAGACTTTGAAGGTGGTTTGGTTCTGAAGACTTCACCGCCTAACGAGTTTTTGCCTAATTACATTTCTGTTAGGCGTTGCTGTGTGTGATGGCTGTAAGGGAGACTTATCCGAGGCGTTGCTATGCTACGATCCGATGCGATACTAGTCCTGAGGACTAATTTGTTTTTTTTTTTTACTTTTTTTTTTACTTTAGGTTTCAGGGTTGGCATCGCATCAGTGGTCAGCCTCAGACAAGACTTTATCTAATATGAGCCAGATTACAGTTGTCAATGGGCGGCAGTGGCCACATAAAGAAGACGGTATGCTCGTTTGCTACTTAAAGATTATATTAAAAAAAACATACGGTTATAACAGATTTCTTACCAATGTATAACCTGAAGTACCTATTCTCGAGTGTACAATTTTTCCTGTTATTATTTGATCATGTCGAATCTTTTCGGAGGAGAAAATTGCTTGACTGAGTAATGTCCTCCTTTTATTAACACCTGAAAATATGACAAGATAAAAAGAGCACTCCTGATGAAACCAAAAAGATATTATATGAATGAGACGAACGAGATTACCCGTGACATCCCTCAGGACGTGATTTATTTAACTGTAGACAAATGTTGTACCAATCCACTTTTCTTCAGTAATTTAAAAGTGAGTATGTAAATAAATTAAGGGTATTTTATTAGAGATTTAAAGAGAACAATTTATTAAAGAAATCCAAATAAAAGATACAATCATATGAAAATCATTCAACCGATTTTAAGTTTTAAAGCTGTAATTGATTTGACTACAACCTTAAAACTCAGAATCATCTGTATACTTTATTTGTAAGATGAAGTGTTGAAACCATATAGTCAAAAAATCGTCGAAATATCTATTTGTCATGTATATTTTTTAAACGACTTCCTATGTATACGAGTACTAGCGGTTGATGTATTGTACACATATATTAATATGTGTACAATACATTAACCGCTAATTTTATAGATGTGTAGGATCGTTAATTGGTATTGGAAGATATTGATTCAATTAATCTTATGATTGATGTGATTTAATGAATCTTGTATAATTATTATTATAATAGTAATTATTATAATAGTATTTAATATTTTATTACGTATTGACAATAGTAGGAAGTACAATTTTACCTTAGATTTAATTGTAAAGAATCGTGATAGCACAAATAATATGAATCAGTTACTTCAACCAAGTATATTTGATTCATAACAGAGATGTTGTTTTCGGTCCTGAGGGCAACAATCTTGATATCTATATTAAGGTACCTTGATTTTCCTTGACAATATTCCCGGGGAAGGGCAACCTTGTTTGTCAAATAACAAACGGTAGGTGTCCCGTCCCGCCGCGTTTTCAAATATCTGTTGTGTTATTAATGTCCTTAAACTGATCTGCAATTATCACATTACATAAGACACTTTGCTGTTTCAATGAGAGACATTATACGACATTCAAGTATTCGCTGTTATGAGCGAGTTAACTTGTTTTTTTTTCAGGGTTACGTAGTCAAGGGAAACATGTGGAATTTATAAATTTTAATTTCCTTAGCTGGCTATTCTATGCTATGGCTAAGTAAATGTGATTTGGGATGTGATACAGGGATGGAAATAACAGGAACATTTGACAGTTTTAATACTAATTAATTATTATAGTCGCTTTAAGATTACACGCTGTTTACACTAATATTATCAACATATGTCAAAAAACTGTCAGTCAAAATCTATAGAGAAAAAAAATGAATCAACGCGTATCTTTTGTAACCTATACGTCGTCATGTTTTTTGTGGCATTACGAAAATAATACCTATAGTATAGTTAGGTCGACGACATAGCAAAGTGAGTAGGTACCAACCTTGGCAAAAACGGCCACTTTCCATATTTATGTTGATCACAAACAAATCATACGTTACAAAGGTTCAGCGAACGAAATTGTCAAGAGGCATTTTCATTTGTGCCGAGTTTGCGGGAAAACAAAGCGGCCGAATGAACTGGCCAAACAGTAATAAATAATTTACAAAAGCGGTCATGTGAAAGAGCAGCCCTCTTCAGCGAGCCACGCGGTAGTTAGGTATTTGAATTGCTGATGAGTTTCTGCCTGAATAACTTGCCAATGTTAACTGGTTTAGGAGACAACTCGTAACCCGTTATCCTAATATTCGATACGTAAGGATAGTTTAGTAATGACCGTATGTAACAATGTTTATCATTGTTACATACGCTTTGCCATAATTCCGATATAATAAGTTGAATTGTTTTAGTTTTTATTTTATAATTCTTTTATAAAATGACCACAATATTCATTATTATATTTGATTAAAAGTAAGATTCATTATATACATTTTTGATGATCAATTATAAACATTAATAAATTTAAAAAAAGTCTATAGCTTTTAATAAATAGTATACCTGTATATAGTCTCAACGCAAAATTTCATTCATTCAGATACAAGTAACCCAGATTTAACTGTGGTAAAATTTATATTTATAATTATACAAGTTTTTAAGCTCCAAGCATAAAGCCAGCGAACACAAAAGTTATCCAATCCAATACGTTCATTAAAAAGTTATGCTCCGACAAAAATATATAATACGTAACGCGGATTAAATTACGAACATTCACAAAATCTACAAGTGAGCGACACTCATTGGTATTTTATGAAAAATAATTTAAAAGCTCTATTAGAGTACGTACGTAATAATTGTGACTTATAACTAACTAGCTGTGCCACGCAGTTTCGCCCGCGTTTATTAGAAAACAATCTATTAAAAAATAAGAAAACATGACGTGATGTTATATAGCCTAAAGCCTTCCACTATAAACTTGACTGTTCAATACAAAAATATTTTTTCAATTCGAACCAGTAGTTCCTGACATTAGAGCATTCAACCCAACACTCTAGATACTGCTTTATAATATTAGTATAGATTAAAATGTAACTTGAAAATCAGATACTTCCTTTTGCTGGCACACGTATGAGAATCAAACGTACTAAAAAGTTATTTATGTCGTAATGAAGTGAGATTTTTAAATATAATTTCCTTTAGTATTTATTTTATTGCCACCAAATTCTATTTAATACTTCATCTCCTCTTTAAGTTAAGAACGTGTATAAAACACAATTATTTATTCGAAATTCTATCAATCTTATTTAAAAAGATGCTAAATGAACCTACTTTACATTTCAGATGGTAAAACTTTAAGCTATGTTTATGAGCCGATAAATAACCAACTATTGAAATTACTCCGTGAAGTACATAAAAACCGTAGTTATCAATTATTTCCTTGGAATTGGAAAAAGGAACAGAAGTGATAACATTATGGGTGAACTTACTGAGTTAAGAACAATTTATGGTTCGATAAAACTGTGTGTAAAATATTTCACTGACAGTATGGATCCATATCCAAACTATGCCATTAACAGAGACGTAATTGGCACAGCATCCCTTGTTTAAATTGGGTTAAGTGCTATAGACAAAGGCAGATATCTCGTGTACAGCTATAACTGATAACCAATTTACCCGCACAATTCATTAGCCCGTTGCAGTTTGGTTTCAATTAGAGAAAGTCAACATTGCCTCAAAGTGGACTTAATTGTTTTTTTACGGTCCGGAAATTTGATTAAAATGACCACTAAACAAATTTAAACACAAGGGAGAGAGGAAGCTTTTATATTACTTTAAGGTCTTTGTTGTCTACAATGTGACTATGACAATACTTCCGAAAGAGAATAATGTTATATTTGCATTAAAGAGTGATTTTACATGTGTTTGAATAAATGTAACATATATTTAAATTGCTATACTTTTGATGTATTACAATTAAAATTTAGTCGTTTTAATTTGATGTGGATTGAAATAGACTAAAATTATAAAAAAAATATAGTATGTATCTGTTATTGTCAGTCACTCAAATTACTTTTATGCAAATATTTGCTACGCACAGACTCGTGCATTTCCATCTTTATTTTATGTCCATATTGATAAATCCATGTCGTTTAGATAGAGCAAACACATAAATGTATTAGAAATGTAATAGAATTTACGTCAATATTGCATCAAATTAGCGATATATATCCTTACATGTTGATGTCATACCTAAAATAAAAAAAGAAATAATAAGATTTAAAAACGACTTTCACTTTGAAGGTAATTGTGATTTTTATTAAATTTATATGTTAAATTAGATTTTGATACAGTGAAGTACAATAATGCCTGCCAGTGAGTATGTAGCTTAAATTACACTTAAAAACAGGTGTTTAATAAAAAATCAGAATGAACTTCACAAACAGGCCAATGAGTTGTCGCGTGCTTACTGTATGCATGATTTCCGATACTTACTGTACGATAATTAGCCTAATTACACTCACCGAAATCTTTAATATTCACAAAAAACTGACAAATGTGCCAATGGAAAGTTTTCAAGATCGTCATTAGCCATTCGTCTTCAGGATCGTGTTGGGTGGTCAGCTCACCGCTCGGATCGCACGCAATGCTCTTCCAGGCCAGGCAATGACTATGGGCCTGCCCATAGTCATTGCCTGGCCGCAACTCTGCCTATGCTCTGCCCGTAGTCATTTGGCGAATTTATCTTCCTATATTTTACTTTACGGGTTTTATGGTACACACTTTTCTCCTTTCTTGGACGGATTGTAAACACTTTGCTTTTATGTATTTCACCTCAAACTACATTCGGGCGTAAAAATATGCGAAAATACGTGAAGTCGCATCGAAAATTAAACTTATTTCAATTTCATTCACACTTCTTTTCAAACAATACTTATAGCAATATTTATTTCATGATTTTTGTTGATTTACTTATTGTCAAGTCACAATAAGAAGTAAAATGCTAAAATAAAATAAATAGTAAACACTACTAGTACTCGCAGTTCTACGGCGTTAAAAAATGTAACATTTCAAAAGAAATTTTGTAAAAGTAAGAAATTCAAATGTCATTTTTTTCACTTATCTTCTCACTTATTTAAATATAATGATATCTTTCATGTAATGTATTATACAACTGGTCCAATTATAAAATTAATACGAGTTGTGTATTTAATTTCGATTCATGTTATAACCAAACAATATTAATTTGAAAGAGAAGCAAAACCGTTACATTCCGGTAAAGATAGAACAAGAATATCAATATTATATCATATCAATTTCATAATACATACTTTATATGGTGCTATAAGCAATAAAAATTATCATCGCACACATTTTGTATCATGTATAGAGTTCAGCGAACAAACGAATTTATTAACAACCAATGTAATGTTATTCGATGCGTTCAAATAAAAAAGGATTTGTGATGGGATTTTCTTCTGTACATACAATCGTTCCCATAAAATCTGCCATTAATATTTTTTAAACAATAGTAAGCCTTTAAACCTCATTTTATTTGTTGAAACGCTTGATTTATAAATATTTAATATTGCCTGAATGACTGAATTTAACCAACTTATTTTACATGTTTTATATGTAAAGGTTATTAAAGGTCCTACATATTATCTCGTGATGTTTTATTATATTATTATTAAAATAAAGAATAATATTATGAATACAGTATAAAAACACTTACCTAACGATTTTTTATATTATAATAAAACGCCCATTAATTACGTATTGAAAAATTGCAACAGACATCACTAGAAAAAAGGTCACCTGGAATATTACATACATTCATTTGTTTCTTACGTTCCATTTACAAAAACGTTATTTGTTTCCTTTTAATGAACAAAAGTTATTTGTGCCAGTGCGATATAACGTAAAATAATAATGAAATAAGTTAAAAAAAGCTAATTTGTAAATGAATTCATTAAATAAAACAATATTCGCAATAACAACAATTTGGTGCAAAAAGGGGTCTGTGAAAAGGAAAAACCCCTTTGGATGGTGCTGACTTTTGTCTGACGTAATATTTCGAATAATTTTGAGCGGCTGTTTATATGGAATATAAATAGTAACATAGCATAAGTTTATCTTGTGGTCTCGGTCATGAATAGCACCACTCCCTCTCTTACCGTGGTTGGAGGCCACTAAAGGACAAAATGTTTAAGATTAGCAGCAGACTCTTCCAGTATAACTTCAATCCTACTGCGGTCATAAATACGTATGCCAGGCGCCGCAACTATATCTAATAACCCCTAATCAGGGAGGTCCGTGTGCATTTGGAGTACTTGGAAGAAGTATGCCAAAACTTCATATGCCATCTGCTGTTTTATGTCTTTTTTTATCAGACTGAAGTAGGAAACGACCGTGGATTCTACCTGATCAAGTGGTAACTACCGCCCTGGACATGGACACCTGTAAGGAACTTCATAAAGAACAGAGGTTCTATCTGAAGTCAATAACAGCTGCGTTTCTACTCCTGAGAACTAAGACGTTCGCCTCATATATAAGTGAGCCGGCAACCACACCCTTTCACCTAAACGCAAGAACTGCTTCAGGCTAGAAATAGAATTGCGGTGGTACCATCCCGGTCAAACTACACTGGTTCTGTCAGCTAGTAAATCCTCAACTGGTATTTATTAGCTTGCCAATCCGTAGTAAAAATACAAAATAAACATAAACATACACGCTTTAAACGCTTTCTACACTCATAGCCCCACGGTAGGATTTTCGCCTGTAACACAAACACCCAGACTCAGAACAGAAATCTAAACTCATCATTCACATTTCTGTCTGGCTGGAAATCGAACCCGGGAACCACTGCGTGTCAGACCGGCATGATGACCGCTCCGCCACGCGGGTCGTCAAGGCATACAATAACAGCAGCTACTTAGCGCAAAGAACAGAGATGACGTGACGCCAGTTCCGCGTGAAACTTATTGCAGCTTGTTTACTCGCCGCTCACAGCCCTTTGTTCCGCTCAAACTTCATAGACGACTGCGGACGGGCGCTACCCTTTTATTAATGAAGTTTACATTCATTACTTAACAAAATTTCATCGCGTTTCTCAACTTACTTATCGCGCATGCAAGATTACCCAAAGAGGTAATTGAATAAAAAAGATTCAGTGAAGGAATATTATATTAAGAAAAATAAATATTACATGTTTAGTATTTCTGACAAAAAAAACTAAAAGTGTATGTATTTTTTTAATACTCGAAGTATTCAAAAATACATTTATACATATGTTTAGACTTCATATATTAGAATAGAGACGCAAAATCGAACTAACGTGTTTATATCAGTATCAATATATTATTTTGTGGTGGTCACGTGACCTTTCAGGATCGTTAGTGACGTTCTAAGATTACACGGAAGATGAAGGTTTTTTTTTGTATCCTATCACCTGTGTCTATTGCCACTAGTACACAAAGATCTACATTGTTAATTGAATTAATACTAGCATTCTAAATACGCAAGTGTGACTACGCGCGACAGGAAAATCGCCTGGTGCGTGACATATAATAACTTTCCATTCATAACATCTGACAAGAAAATCTACGAGGGCACCGTCTATAACCCTATAACTCTATAAAGCTACACAAACATGGGTCAGTGAGAGAAAATTTATTAAGAGCGATAAAGCTAAATCAATCGTATTGAGGAAAAGGTATCTCAATCGGCCGTTATTGGTCCGCCGCGCTCACTCTCCTAACGTGTAAGCGTATTTGCAATGGAAGAGCCTGTGCAAACGTCGTGATTCCGCGGATATATCGGTTATGCAAAACTAAATAAAAGATATAATAGTTACTTGGTTCACTTGTTAAAAAATGCGTCTTTTTTATTTTAGGTTTTATTCAAATCCTTAAAATCCTTCTGATTTGGTATATCTTAAACGGCGTAACAGAAACATTTTAATACTTATTTTAAAAATGCGTATTTTTGAATTTTACGTTACATTCAAATCCCTGAAATTCCTCAGATAAAATTAAATTTTATTACGAAAATTACATTTACAGTTACATATCTCTGTAATCTTTAGAAATATTAATACACGAAATTTAAGCCATTTAACATTTATGTTTGGATAAAATTTGGATTATTAAGAACGAACTTCTACGTAAATAAATATAAAAATAATTAAAGTTTAGCGTTGATATTCAATTTATCGTGAGTATTTACGTTTTTGAATTATGTTATGTACATACGCATAATTAAAGGCCTCTACAATATTTATCAAACTGAAAAGTTACAGACGTTAGTAAGATAAGATTCATTAGGTATTAATTAAACTCGGGTAAATAAATATGTAAAGTAAATAAATATTACTTTACATTCAACAAGAAATGGGTATGTAAAGTAGATATTTTACGTATCCATTTCTGTAAGGACCCAGGAAATTCCGTTGGGGGCTGCCATCACCGGGTTTGAACCTGGGTTTTTCACGGTGCTAAAACAGGTGGTGGTGTTAACACATTGGTGTAAACAAACTTTCCACCAATATTTGAACGACACTATCTAGCACTTTGGAGAAATAATTGAAGATTTTAAATGCATCCACAATTTAAACGATTGGTAGTCCTTTTATGACTTTGTAGACAATATTTATGTTGAAATTTAAAATAGTGGCCAGCCCTCGCCGGATTGTTCTGGGTTTTATTATACTTATTAATATGTTTCAATAACGAAATAGGTACGTAGGGAAGTGATATGAAAACTGATACCTTGTTGTTCCTATGTCCGACTCTGCGCATCAGATCTATTTATGATAGCTTTTTACGTTTATTATGTCTAGTTATATTAATTCTTTAAGTCGGGGTTTTTATTATTATTTTTCCTTTTTTCAATCTCATTTTAACCGAAGTGGAATTAAAAAAAAACTGATATTGAAGTTTTTACATGAACATTACATAAATAAGAAACTGGATACTTATTGTATATAAAAATATAAATAAAGTATTCTTTGTGCCGTTTATAAACTATTCAACGTAGACGTTTACAAATAAATTTACTCAGAACGCATGCTCTTGTGAGCGAAATTGAATAACGTACAAGTTTACGGTTAGGAAGTATCGTACCCAGACGCTAGGAACTTATAAAATCCTAGTGTGAGGCCATGAGTGTAGAAAGCGTCTATGTATACGGACGACTGAAGTTAGATAGATTTATTAATGAAACGTGTACGAATCAATTGTGCCATGTCCTTTTTGAAAAACACCATTTCCACTTTGAAGGTGGTAGAACGAGTATAGTTCGACCACGGAGGTACCACCGCCACACCTATTTCTAGCATTGAAGCAGTTCCTGCGTTTCGTTGGAAGGGTGTGGATGCCGTCTCATTTTCATATGCGGAAACCATCTCACTCCTCAGTAGTATTAATCAATCGAAGTTTAATTAGTTCGTTGGTTGGTATGCCACTGTAAAAATAGTGTACAACTTGTGAGAATAAAGTAAATTGTGCTGATTATGAGAATATGAACAATGCATATACCTATAACATGTGTTGATGTATGCTGCTAATCTACCTCAGCTATGAGGGTAAGTACTTAAAAAGAAGCGCAGATAACTTTCAAGTGTTTTCCTGGATTGCATTAACATATAACTTTGTCATATATACATACGTATATATTATCATAATTCCATTAGACATCGCACAGTGTAGGCTTTGTTCTTAACTCTACGCGTACTCAAGAGACCGGTACTTTCATGATGGGTATAAGAATTATGTTAACGGTTAGTTTAGAAAGGTCAATCGTATTTTAGTCTCTGGAATTACAATTAAATTAATGAATATAACAAGTTAATAAGGTATTTGAAAGACAATTTGATATTTATAGTAAGTATACAATCCTCCCATATTTAAGTCCTCCGAACCGGATAAATATTGTTGGACTGAATTAAGATTAGAGTTAATATAGCTTACGTAATGATATAGCAGACCACTGCAGTCTGATCTGCATAGGTCTATGTTTCACGCCCCAGGTCAGCATAGTTTAATCATGACAAAAGATGAGAAAAATAATTATGTACGATGGTTTAACATGCTTGCTCGCGTCAATTAAAATGACAATGAAATGAATGTCTTAAATAATACTTCGATGTCAAGAACATTGTCGACATAGATTGTCAGTTTACATTAGTGCGGATTAATAATTCGTATCTAAAGAGCTGAGCGACTTTGAATTTAGAGGACAGCTGAAGTTATTAGATATATAAAGTTCTCAGTACCGTTGAAGTGTGAGTGCGCTTGACATCACATTCGGAGAATGTAAATCTTTGGAAGGGTGCATTTCTCGGCTGAGTGGTCAGCGGAACCAAGTTAATGAAGAACTCTTAGTACCTGCGCTTGGCATCACATTCGGAGAATGTAAATTGTAAATCTTTGGAAGGGTGCATTTCGCGGCTGAGTGGCCAGCGGAACCGAGTTAATGATTTTCCTTTATAAATTAGTCGTAATAAAAGACATTATGATATTCCCGTTTAGATTGACAGTTTATTTACATAAGAAGTGTTATCTTCTTGAGTAGGTCAGAATGGAATCGACGATTCATAGCAATTAAAAAGTTTCATGAATTCGTATTGTCTTCATAAATTTGACAAAACTTAAGTGTAAAGTGTATATGAATACTTAGTTCATCATTCTTAGTTCAATTATATCTCATGTACCTTTCGTTCTTCCCATGCTACACAAACATATGAGTGTTTTTTTTAATAATGAACATACAAACGCCAATAAAGAATAAATAAATAAAAGACAGTATAATCCACATTTTACATTGAACTTACAGAAGTAATAAAGAAAATTGCTTTCTTGCCGTATTATTCATTATTATTCATTAAATTTCATTCCTGCCTATTTTCATGTAAGTAGGTACCCAACGTAGCGTATTTCACGCTAATTAGACACGGTTCACTTCACTAACAAGTCTCGTATCTAAGTAGTTACAAGTCTTGAAAGCATAAATTCATAACAAATTCATCTTGAAAGTACCTATGTATATGCCACTGCACTCTATAGCTAAATTATCAGAAAACTTTACAGTAACAAAATAGAAATTATATAAAACTGCTGTAATCATCAGGTGTGATTTTAATACTGCTAAATTTTAAAATCTTACAAATGTAAGACTTTCTTAATTTAACTATCCATCTTAACCAACGAGAAACGTCTTGTTGAAGTATTCGGAACGGTTGTCATTGTTGATAAGGAATATATTTCATAATTTTTTTTCTTTAAACTCTACTGTGAGCTTGTGAAAATTTCGCCAACAACACAAAATAATTATTTCTGTAGTTATGAACGTGTACCCATTTTTAATACTTCGAAGCTTGTTATCGTTAGAAAATTCATATTATTGAACCGTTCAATTTTTGTTTATATCGCTTAGGTATATATTTTATAAGTCGTGTTTACAAATCCTTATTTATTACCAATGGTATTAAATTGCGGTATTTGGTAAGACGAAATGTTTAGGAATTCTTGTAGTCTGGTCTTTGAAGCGGGCGAAAGGAAGGGGCGAGAGATAGCGTTCGCAAATTAATTCCGTTGGCGGTCTTTGATCTCGGGCGCATTGTTGCTTGTAGTACAAATAAGCAGAGCTCGCCGCGCCGCTGTCGCTACCTCATAACTCCTCGCTCCCGGGAGGCCGCGTCGACCATGAACTCAAATGACTACAAGCCGTTTGGGCCATAATGCTCCGGCTAATAACGCCTTTTATGAAAGATACGCCGTGTCCGGTACGGTACACGGCGTATCCTTTTATCGCAATCATACTTCCGCTATATATGTTACTGTTATTGCATGCTTTCTCGTTAAATAAAAGGTACAGTCACGAGCATAAGTATATGGCCGTGGGCACGTCAGCAAAAGAACTGTCCCAAGAACTAGTTCAATAATATCTGCGCGAATGCAGCAAAAATATCTACATAGGGGACAACTAGATATGTGTAACAAACGTTATGCCCATAAAAACATGCAATCTTGTATTATAAACATTTGTTATGTAATCCTTTTTTTAAGAAATACTTAGCTAAAAGATGTATGATACTTGAGTACGAATCCAAATGGTCTGATTTCTTGATGTATGGTACACGGAGAACAATAAGTCCAATGCCATACGTATGGGATTAAGTAATTCTCATTGAGAGCAAAAACTATCATAATCGAAACAATCCCATTTGAGATAGTTCGCCGCCGGGCAGACGCGCCTAAATGACCAAAGCACGTATTTGCTACTTTCGGAAATACCACATATCATAACAACGTTTCGGATACATGAACGTGAGCCTGCATTACATTAAATGATTGCAGAACCAAGAAATTACGATGTCTATGTAATTTCACATCCAATGGGCACCAACAAAAATGATATCTACCTCATACATTATAAATACTATACTAATACAATACTTGCCAAACCGCCTCCAACTCCACAGCGACAGCACCGCGTCAACGATCGACTATAGGTCTATATTTTACTTGCCGTAAACTTGGGATTGACCACTGAACATAAAATCAATAACATTTATTTAATGTTAAAATATCTATAAATGGTAAAAAAATTACTTGTATCATATTAAGGTACATAATGCACATTTATTTGTCAGGTCAAACACATTCGTATTCTTTCAAAAATTATAAATATAGGTAATCTAACCGAAACGCGAGAAATGTAATCAATTTGTAAACCTAATTTATTTTCTGGTATTACCTTCAGGGCCACGATAAATTAAACAGAAATTAGGAAAACAATGTACTAAGGCAACATAAAAAAATGAAGACGAGAACAGAGCTCGGAGCCGCACGAGTAGACAATGTGATTTTAATTAAAACAATTTTATTATCTCCGCCGGTGTGCCTCGCACCTTTATCGCGGTGAACCGCCTGCAATCAGATAACGACGCTGCCAGCAAACACACCATATAGCACACATACCTCATCAACCTACCCCTCCGATGTCGTCACACTTCTAAAATATTAATTAAGCGGGGCTTAGGTTAAACAGAGAAGCCACGTCTGTATGAAATATTCACTCGGAATCGTATTCAGACTACGTTTACATTATTTTTGGAAATTGTAGTTACATAAAAAATAATAACGTAATAAAAACAAATAAATATGTAAGTACATATATGAATTGTATTATGTATGTATTATATTATTATATACATTATCAGTGTACTATTTAGTTTATTTTCGTACCTAAAACCCAAACACAAATTTCAGATAAGATCAAAATAAAATGTTTATAAACTTATTTGCGGACGGTCCAAGGATTGTCACGTCTAAAAAATCGACGGTAAATTATATCAAAGGTATTTTTATTAGGCTACTAGTCATTTCCATTTTCATGCATTCAGCAGTTACCGTTAAAATAAGATAACAATGAGTCTCCTTAATACCTACATGTAAACTACATTCTCGGCGAAGGGCTTGGAGAGATAAATCGTCACTAATATCAAACGGTTTACCCCGTTGCTAGGCACAGGTCTTCTCGTAATGAGAAAGTTTATGCCATAATTCACTATGTTAACCAAATACCACTACGAAAACGACTTCAAAATTCTTCGTTATCATAATCAATGACAAGGTTCGTCGCTTTCGTGGTTTGTACTTTCATCGTTTGGCCTAAATACAAATATATTATTTTTCGCGTATTTATATTTATTTTTCTTTGTTTCCAGTTCAACACGAGACGATGGGACAAAACCCCCAAAAGCCCCCCCCCCCCCCTCCTTGCATTAATAGGTAAATCCTTAAAGTGAGAAACGCTTAATACAAGCCATTGATGGAGATCAAACAGAGCGTCGCATACCCAATAACAGGATAGCGATGACAAATGGTTACTTAGAATTCAAATTTCCGATTTAGATAGTTTCGAATAGTTGCAGTCATCACGGACTAAACTTCTGAACTGGGAAAGCGAATATATAACAATTTTGAATTGATTTTCCGTAGCTTTAGGTACATGTTTCATATTCATATAGGCACTTAGACACTTCAAGCAAAATTACCTGAAATGTGAAAATTTAAGTGACATGGATAATTTCAGACAAGCGTATATTTGTCGAGGTAATTTTACTTTTCGACTTAATATTACTTTATGTAATCCAAGCATAACTTTTTTATAAACGTCCCTATTTTGATAACTTATCTACAAGTATATACACTTACTGTATTAATAAAATTTGCAAATATTACACACATATATTCTACTTATACATCTTTGATTTATTTAAACTTTAAATTTAGAACTTTAAACTCTTAATTACATACTTAACTTTTGTTGAGACATTTATTCTATGAAACTAAAAATACTTAAACCAATTTAAAATTGTAAACAAGTATTATAATATAAATTACAGTACGTAAGTACGTACATAAGTACAATTATCTGCTATTAGAAACTATTGCTTAATTTTCTATTAAGGCTTAATAATCTACTTTTACGAAACTTAAAAGTCCACTCAATGTATAGCAGTCAAATGTACTTAACATTTTAACATACATATACAGAAAATACAATACACATTTTTAAAACCTATTTTAAACTTTGTAGTTGACAATGTAGCTCTCGAAACTGATTTGTCCATTATTTACTTCTCTATAAAATAATAACTTTAACACGCTCGGATCGAACATTCTGTTGAAGTTGCATAAAATATATGAATAAATAACGCTATCAAAAATTCATAGCCCCAACGTTTTTTGTGTCTTAGATGCAACAGATATACATAAAGAGGAATACATAAACATAAAATTAGAACAATCCAAATTCATCATTGGGATGTCTGTCTGGCCGGAGACCGAACCTGCAACCCACTGCATGTCAAATCGGTATAGTGACAACATCAACAAATTATATTACACATTGTTTATATCGCTGAATGCAAAGGAAAAATTGCTATCTAACCAGTTATTTGAAACTTGGTAGGTAAGTGTATTCTGTAAACCGCTTTAGGAATTTAGAACAAAAATAAAAAATATATTAAATTTAAG
>DWNE01001991.1:0-20055 GCA_018249875.1 Cecropterus toxeus | reverse complement strand
ACCCAGACCCAGAACAGAAATCTAAACTCATCATTTATATTTCTGTCTGGCCGGGAATCAAACCCGGGACCCACTGCACGTCAGACCAGTATGGTGACCGCTCCGCCACGCGGGTCGTCAATTCGCATGAGGGGTGAAGAAATAAAAAAAATATAACATTGTTCAATGAAATAACGTCTGATATACATAAGTGACTGGTTAAGCCCTGGCCCAAATGATGAATTTAGACTTCTGTTCTACGTCTGGTTATGTGTAATCGTCTTTGACAGTACCTATGGCAACCATTACTCAGCAAATATCTATTATAAGATTATGAGTGGATAGCGATATTGTAATTCTTTTTTGACGACCATGGACATCTTTTATTAACCCTATAAAAGATAAGAGGACAACTTGAGGTCTGCCACAAATACATTATCACACAGCAGGAATAAGGAAGGAATCGTTTAAAACTAACACCTTTACAAGCCCTTCCGTTCTAACCGTGTTGTAGGTATGACACATACGTAGGGGTGGTGATGCCTTCAGAGACACACAATCCCCAAAGAGTTCTAAAATCTATGACATAGAATCATGCGAAGGATTCGCCTCATTTGATCTCTTTAAAAAATATTTATGACTTCGTGAACGTATACAAAGATTCGATGCTGATCATTTTCTTAACTTATTCCCTAAGTCTAGTCTTACCACATCCACGAGAAGAGGCAATGTTACATACTCCATATTTTTTAATTTGCATAATAATGTATCGTAAAAATTAATAAGGTTGTTTTAACTCTACTGTACTCTACAAACATCAGGTCACTCGTTTCGTATTTCCAGTTAAAAAACATGGCATCATTGTATTTATCATTGAAATGCTATGTTCAGATGGATCTCTGCGAAGGTCGTGGACTGACGCACTTTTATAACAAATAAAGTTTTATAACCATTACATCGGAAACTTATAAAAATATATCGTAAAATACGTTTTGAGTTCGTAAAATTTTATATTTTTTCATACTTCAGCTCTTGCTCAGACTGTACTCTCGATTTTGCAAATAAAGAAAATTAAATTATATATTAAATACGAACGTTTTCAGAATACTTAAACCTAATATATCTGAATTAAACATTTTTCATTTTTTTACTTTTCGTCATAGCATATTTTACATACGCATAATACAACTAAGAAATTTCTAGTAAATATCACATAGCGACATAACATGTAATTCTAATGCAAATCAAGATTATTCAACAAACATTTATATTGCACTTCAATTTTATATCACAAGTATACTTACGTACACTTAGAATGTACTAAAATATTCTTCAATGGTTCACTGTATGATTTAGCTAAAAATAAAACCCTAAAGTCAATATTCAGTTTTAATAGTTGTTTATCAAAATGTTACGAATCCAAGCAGATTATGTCAACAAATTTTCCTTTATTTTATCCTTCATTAACAAAAAATAACTCTTTAGTTTCCTTATAAAAAGGACGCTGTATTTTTAATACTTTTTGGTACATCGATCGCTTAGATATTCAATGTGATAAAAAGATCGCTCATGTTAACCCACGTCAGAGCCATTGAAGTCATTTTATGGGACATTAAAACTAAAAGGGTCCTATTGCGATATTGAAGCCATCAACCTTGTTTTGATGAAACCCAAGTAAACTTGCTAAAGTCATGACGACAGAAGACAATGAACATACGTTTGAATTTTCATGATAACTAGATAATTTGTAAATCTGCTAAAAGGTAGAAGTATAGTTTGTATCCCGCAGTGTTAAGTTGATTTAGCTACGAGTATTTATTGCTGTGAAAAACTCGCTCAAAGCTCCGCTGCATGTGAACTTAATATAGTAAAAAGGCCGACAGTATAAGCAAATACAAAAAATGCCGTACTTGCCATACCTACTATGTATTTTTAGCGAAAAAATAAATGGCGCTTAGTTTTAAAACTTACCACTTTATTCTCAACATTCTCTAATGTTTTCCTCTAAAAACGAAAAGTGTTTTTAATATTACCATTGAGCGTATTACTCGGAATATTGATTATTAAGCATATACTTCAGAGATCAAAGCTATCTTTGATGCCTGTGAATTAAATTTAAACGACCTATCATCATCTTCAATCACACTTTATCGCACCATTCGGCGAGTACAGAGTATGTCATGAGTAAGTCGGCAGTCTGTCGGCACTACACTGCAATGCACCGATATATCGATTCGGACTTGATTTACTGCTATAGGGCACTGAACTTAATCGTTGAAAAAGAAATTATTATTACTGAAACATGCATTGACAAGAATTAACAATTGCAAAAGTAATAAGGCACAACACCCCACATAATGTACACAACACACCAATGTTGAAATATAAAAAATAATTTATTACAGACAAGCAACATTTTTATATATGTACAAGTGTTTTGATAAAACGGACTAAACAATAACTTAAATCTCACCAACACTATGCACCATAATAGTTATTATAACTTAACAAAAATTTTGCTAACAATTTTATAATTCTTTCATAAAAACTGAGTACGAAACTTATTCGGGTCAAGGCATAGCGAGTGCTGAGTAATACAAAACTGGATTAATATCAAGTACTTACAACAGTGAGGACCTTTCGCAGGTCGTTATGTAGAGCAGACACGTCGACTCCTCTGCCGGCGTCGCCGAGTCTTCTTAATGTGTCTGCCAACGGGCCAGAGAGTGCGCGCAGTTGTTGCCAAGATCTGGCGTACTGCCTTCGCACCAGCTCGATTATCGTAGACGTGAGCGCCAAACCGATCAAAATGTACAGCGTGCACAGTAGCATGTACTTCGGCCTTTCTGGAAATAAAACTCTGTTAGAAAAATCTCATTGGCTTACGTATTAGCCTAAATAAAAATATGTGGACGACACCGAGATGAAGACCTAATTTAATTTTTTTATTTTGTTTTAGCTTTACGAACAAATCATAGCCGCAGCTGAGGCAAATTACACGGGATTTTATAAACTTCGTCATAAGGATGTTAAATTAACACAATAAATACCTACTGTTTTGTACTAAGATATTTTTTTTAATCTTAAGCGTACAACGTTTCGAAAGAGCGACCGATAAAATTGGAAATCTAATTTTAATAATTTAGTCTGTTTCTATGCGTACGAGCAACTATAAAAAAAGACCAAACTTTATTACTTTTCAATTTATTCGGCTCTCTCAACAAAAAAGGACCTTAAAATATATTTGAAACAATATTTATCCTTTTTTAAAATCAGCAATTACTGAAAATCGAAATTGTAGAAGAACTACATAGTGACACCGCTCACTCTTACTTATAACACTAATGGAGTGCTGCTGAGTTAAAGGTTGTAAGCAAATTTATTCAGATCAATAAAAACCAATAATAATAATAACAATAAACACTCACTAGGCACTAGATCACCAAAACCAATGGTGGTCATTGTTATGAAGCAAAAGTAGAATCCGTCATAGAAACTCCAGTCGTCCTCCCACATCTTGAAGAGTCCAGCTCCCGCTGACAAGTACACGAACAAGAAACACACCGCCCAAAGAGCATACAGCGAGCGTTGACCCGCGGGATTTGCTTCATACACCCGACTGCAGCATTCTAGATTAACATAAATGAAATTAAAATACTTCATTGTATTCTATGGGAAAGTAAAGATATGAATTATTTATATAAAAACTAATCAAAGATGGATCACGCAAGATTCAAACTAAGTAGGTCACAATTCCTACAATATAATTATTTATTATTACGATTTAATTTATTGAAAGTTACGAATACTATAAAGTAAAATTATTATTATTAAATTTTGTAACTTTATCAAAATCATAAATGTAATACATCACGATCATTACTGTCCTCTAGTATTATTTCAGAATTTGCTTTTAAATAAAAAAAAAGTAAAATGGTATCTCTTTAAGTTTTATTTTTAATGTTTATTTAAGGTTGCAAAATTATTTTACATGGCAAATATGTGCAACATAATTATGCAACCTCATCATGAAACTTATGTATATTTTACAATTTTTACTGCATTAGGCATTTTTTTTAAATAACGCCGGTCGTGTACATATGTTGCATGTAATTGTTCTTCGATAACATGTTAATAGTTTTAATGTCCTAGCCACTCGCGTGCAAATATTTGCAAATCGACATTCAACTGAAACTGTAGCATAATGTTCTTAATGTACTTTTAATATTACTTACTTGGCATAGTAGGTAACTGCTTAGCTATAATGGACACAACTGTAGCGAAGACTCTACCGAGGTCGGCGATAACGGTCAGAGTTAGTGGAATGCCAACCAAAGCATATATCATACAGAATAATCTTCCCCAAAATGTTTCTGGGACTATGTTACCGTATCCTAAAAACATATAACATAAATAAATAATAACATGGTAAATCCATTTTGTAATAAAAGCAACCTTCTCAGAGATATTACTTACCTATTGCAAAATAATAATTACGATGTTGAAATTATTGCTTTATTATTAAAAAGTGATAATTTGAGATTGAAACGTATATTTTTAGAAATAAATATAAAATGACTGTAAGACGTGATATTATACTCCGCCCACTATACGTATGTTACTTTTTTATTATTTTTTAAATACTTAAAGCGCTGGCTTAACAAATGTTCAAAAATATCTAATATATATATATAGTAGACTATATATATAGTAGACAGAATATAAGTTTCTTCGTATAAAAAAATAATTAATCATTTGAGTATGTTTATTTATTAAACTCGATTTTCGTTTCTGTTTACAAATTCTACGATTATATTTTTTGAAAAAGAAATTAAGAACAATATGTTAATTCGCAAGTTTATTTTACAACATATTTGTCGACGAAAAGAAGTATTACATTTCAAATGCTTACATGGTCGTACACACCTATTGTAGTAAGCACAGTGGAAGAGAAAAACACTGCTTGCAATGTACTCCATTTTTCTTCTGAAGGGGGGAAGTTATTTTCAATTTCTAAAGCTAAGCCATTTGACGAGGCTTCTTCTAGTACCTAATAATTAATAAGAATAGGTCATGAAAATGTAACATAGTAATAATGATTATACAGTTACTTCACTTATTATTTTTTTATTGAAGCAAACGGGCATTAAGTTAGCCTGATTTGACGTGGCATCAATTAAAAAGAGAAGGAATCATATCTGAAGACTATTTAAATCAATGAAAGATGCCTAATTAAATATAAAGTCAACTGAAATATTTCTTATAAAAATATTAACAATGTTAATATAACAGGTATTATTATCGTGGCATTTCAGTTTCTATAAAAGAATTAAAATGACGTAGAAATAAACTTACTCTCTCGTAAACAGCTAACTGATCACTAAGTAATTTCTCTATACTCAAGTCTTCAGTTCCATTTACATTGTAATCAGATACAATTCGTATCAGATTCCACCTTTCCGTCAGCAGACGGTCTCTGTGATATTCTTGCTTCGCTATTTCGGCCGGATACTCAAGAGCACGAAACACCTGTTTTGAAAAAGAAATATACTAAAAATATAATTCATTAATATTCATTGAATAATAAGTAAGACAAGGAAATCATTACCTTTTAATGTTCTGAATAGGTTCAAAATTATATTCTAAAGTGAAAATTATTTCGCATGCTCTTGTATGGGGGCACGAAAAAAAATATGGGATATAAATTTTGTTTGATGTATAAAATAATACACAAGTCTTGACTTTATTTTCATTGTATTTGAAATAATTCACATAAAATTAAAAATTTTCAAACTCTTTCTCAAACAAACATGTAGGCGATTTTTTCAACTTAATGTCAGTCACGTTGGGAAAATTAGAGTAGTCTCCTGCACTTTTGCAAATGGGTAGGTAAGGTGGCACCATCATCTGGTGAAGTATTGTATGCCAACATGTTTCCTGGAACCAGGTGTGGCTTTTTATGTCAAACACACCTGATTTGAGGGAACCGAACCGCCTTGTCGGATCCACATCTAAGAGACTTTTTACCAATGACTTGCAAGCAGGTGTCATACAGTCAGGCGTTCGAAACTGTCCATCCAAGATTTTTTCATATAACTTCATAGTATCAGAACTATAAAACGGTGGATAACCAGCATTCATTTCATATATAAGAATACCCAAAGACCACCAGTCTACGGAGTATGTATAACCTTTAGACAAAATGATCTCTGGAGCTAGATATTCCGGTGTTCCACATAAAGTCCACGTCCTGTTTTTTATTATTTTGCAGAAGCCGAAATCGCCCAGTTTAATGTATCCGGATTCTTCGATAAATATATTTTCCGGCTTCACGTCGCGGTGGATTACACCACAATGATGTAGATATTCTAAAGCTAACACCATTTGGGCTGCATAAAATTGTGCTAACGGTTCTGATAGATTTCCTAGCCTCTTTATCAACGCAAACAGTTCCCCACCAGCTACATAAGGTAAAAGTAAATATATATAAGCATTGTCTTTACAACAATAGTCTAATTGTACTACAAACGGGAAGGTTACGCTTTCCAAAATTTTCTTCTCGGACAGTAGTTGCTTTATGTTCTTCTTTTTCACCACTACAGACTTTTCTATGGCTTTCATGGCGTGGTAATCAAAGGTATTCTTGTCGCGTACCAAAAATACAGTGCCAAATGAACCAACACCTAGGGTTACCAATTGATCAAAATCCTCTGCTGACTTCTCATAATCAACTGGATTCGTGTAATTTTTCACGAAATCACATTTTAATGCATCTAAATAACGTTTGTGATTAGTTTGAAGTTCGTGAGAAAATAGTTCTTTTTTATTTTCCTTTTTGTCGAATGTTGTGGTCATGCCATAGATAGCTTTATCTTATTAATAAAAACTTGACAAATCTTACACGATTTCCAAATATGAAAATAAACTTATTATTATCAATAAATATCACATAACTTTACACAGCAACCAAACTTAGTTGAAAAGCATAGATGTCACTCAGAGTATTTTTCTACGGCTTTCATTTCTTGTCATAGACAGATTTCAAAGAGAATGTTATGTAATTACACAAAGTAAAATAAAAATGATTCTGTAATCAAAGAACGTCATGCGCTTTTTGAAAGACAGGAAAATTATTAATGTTATTCTATACGGTGCCGATCTTCATAATGGCTAAACAATTTCAATTAAACATATACATTCAATTAGTTAAACAAGACAGTCTTTTACCCCTATTTTCTGGATAATTCCCTTCATCCAAAAAGGCCTTTTACCACTGAGTCTCTGAAACCATATTATATGTAGGATTTATTAAATGTATGATTAATTGCATGTGTATATTACGACATTTTATTCACACATATATAACAATATAAAATATATCTTAATTAATAATAATGGGAAGAATTAGATCCGACTCGAACCGACTTCGACTTCAAATCTTCACAAACTTTTGCAATCCAAGATCTAAAGCTTTGAATAGGTAATATGCATGATTTTCTTTTTATATTATTTATCATTCGTTTATTCAGCGAAGCCGTGGACCTTTCTTACATTTCGACGTAAAATTTTCTGATCTAAGTTTTTTGTAGACTTTTTTTTTCGTTTCCATTGTTTTTTCACCGTCAAATTTTTTTAGCAAACATTTTTGTATTGCCGTTAAATCTTACAAACCGTATTAAAGATTGCTGTTTTATGCCATAACGATATCTTTTTAAACCAATATTTACAACAAATTAAAATATTGTGAAGCCCACGCGGACATTTTGACGAGTTTCATAATCGACGACGACTGTTGACTCTGAATTTCACTTTCCTGTGATGAAGGGAAGAACCGTGACATCGGGTCCGTTGTAGACAATAGCGTTGCATATTTAGATTTTTAATTTCCTTCATACGTTAAAAGTAAAAATTTGTAGCAATTGTAATAAAAATATTTACCTACACATGCATATTCTCTATTGTTCAGAGACAGATTGATCTTACTTCAAAAATCGATAAATTCTTGCTCGTACATGCATTTTGATACTTTTCTGAGCTTTGTTTGAGACACTTCTGGAAAATTACTTGTATCTCCAGGAGAAGGACATATTGGAACAAGAGGAGCCGGTATTCTTTGGTGTAGTATTGATTGCCAACAAATCTCTTTAAACCAATTTATGCTTTTGATATCATAAGTTCCATTTTTCAAGCATCCTAAACGTTTTGTAGGATCCAACTGTAACAAACCTCTTAATATCTGTTTACATTCTGAACTAAATCCATCTGGACATTTGTATTGCCCTTCAAGTATCTTCTCGTAAAGTTTATTAGGATCTGAAGCAAAGAAAGGCGGGTGACCCGCTATCATCTCAAATATAAGCACGCCAAGGGCCCACCAATCCACTGGAAACGAATAGCCTTTAGACAATATGACCTCGGGTGCTAGATATTCTGGAGTTCCACATAGAGTCCAAGTCTTTTTCTTTAGTAACTTACAAAATCCAAAGTCGCAAAGTTTCAAATATCCATTTATGTCTACCAGAATATTTTCAGGCTTAATATCTCTATGGATAATGTCACAGTGATGTAAATATTCTAGTGCAAGAGTTACTTGACTTGCGTAAAATTTTGATAGGCTTTCGGAAAAATTGCCGTATTTTTGAATGTATGTAAATAGTTCCCCACCGGGTATATACGGTAATATGAAGTAAAGATACAAATTATCTTTAAATGCTAGATCTAAAGATACTATGAATGGAAATTGGACGCACTCCAATA
Organism: Cecropterus toxeus; assembly: GCA_018249875.1. Classification (NCBI taxonomy): domain Eukaryota; kingdom Metazoa; phylum Arthropoda; class Insecta; order Lepidoptera; family Hesperiidae; genus Cecropterus; species Cecropterus toxeus. The sequence goes on along the minus strand of DWNE01001991.1, from coordinate 11,319 downwards.
TTCTCTTTTCCAATATCAGATGTTTTACATGTTGTCTCTCTACTACAACGCCTTTTTGGACCACTTTCATGGCATGATACGTAAATGTCGCTTTATCTCTAACTAAGAAAACTTCTCCATATGCACCATTACCAATAGCTTTAATGCTATCAAAATCAGAGCTGTTTTTATCATAGCTTGGCGGCTCATGATACTTCACGATAAATTCTTCTTTTAGCATGTCCAAATAACGTATATGATCTTGATGATTCTGACTTGTGTATTGCGGTTTAGCCATAAATTAAGCAGATGCTTGTTTAGAATCACATCCTGTAGTAAAAATGCAAGTAGTTATTATAAATCGTATACAAATATACATAACACATAATTAAATAAAACGATTTCAAAAGACACTAGCGTTAATGTCATTTCACTTTTAACAGTTTGCTCACAGATGTAATAATGAAAACATATTTAAACAGATGCAATTAAAACTGATGTTATTGAATAAAGAAAATGGTACGAAAATTTGTAATCAGTGTTTACGTTTAATTGTGTTACAAACACCTAATGCTAAATTACAATAAAAAGCACACTGTGTTGTTTTGCTTTTCTTTTTAATTGTCTATGGTACATATTTCATCTTTAACATTTTTGTATGTTGATCGACAAGATGCGTTGATCTAGGCAGAAAACGGTTGTAAGTTAAAATAATTATTGTTAATATTTTCATACCTTCATTATATGAACAATAATAATTCTGATATCCTTTAACGACATTTTATAAAATGTCAGGAGAAACAAAACGTCGTATTTACTCCCCTCGCGTAGGCGGTTACTCTTATTCTCAACAAGAACAATATTCGCAATATCTGAGAAAACTGCATCAGGAGTTTATTGAGTCGTGGAATGAAAAGCCAAACAGCAACGCGAAACTAAGTGACTTTGAACGCATTAAGGTATTAGGTACAGGCGCTTTCGGTGTTGTGTACCTAGCCAAACATATAGCTTCTGGAAGATTTTATGCGATGAAAATGTTAGAAAAGGAAAGAGTTGTGAAACTAAAACAAATAGAACATAGTTACTATGAAAAGAAAATTCTTTGTGGACTCAACTTTCCTTTCGTCGTATACATGAAGTACTTTTTTAAAGACAACGTATATCTTTATTATGTTTTACCGTTCATAGCTGGCGGTGAAATGTTTTCTCATTTGCGCAAAGTAGGCAAATTCGAAGAATCGACCTCCAAATTCTATGGAGCTCAAGTTATATTAGCGCTAGAATATTTACACGCATGTGAATTAGTATACAGAGATTTGAAGCCAGAAAATATCCTGATAGAAAGAAGTGGCTACATAAAGTTGACTGATTTTGGTTTTTGTAAACTCATTCGTGGTCGTACTTGGACTCTGTGTGGGACGCCGGAATATCTAGCTCCTGAAATTATTCTAAGCAAGGGATATGGAAAGTCCGTTGACTGGTGGTCTCTTGGAATTCTTCTTTTTGAAATGAGCGCCGGACACCCTCCATTCTTCGCATCAGATCCTATGCGGATTTACGAAAAAATTGTTATCGGAAAATATAGATGCCCTAGTCATTTTTCAGGCGAATTAAGGGATTTGATCTCGCATATTCTTCAAATTGACACCACTAGACGTTTTGGTAACCTAAAAGAAGGTATTCTAGATTTTAAAAACCATAATTGGTTTAAAGACATGGATTGGGACAGTTTATTAAGCAATCGGGTGCAAGCTCCATTTATTCCCAAGATTCGTTCACCAGGCGATACTACATATTTTGATTACTTCGAGGAGGAGAAAATTAAGGAAAGCCCAGTTTGTCTGTATGATGAGGAGTTTGAAGAATTTTAATTTCTCTTTTAGTTATATTACAAATTTAAGTCAATTTAACAAAAGTAAGATAATTAATTTTTATTTAGTTTAAGTGCTTATATCAAAAGATACTAAGTTACTAATTTATTATTTGTTGTCTGCTCATGTTTTTGAGTTAATATAAAATACTTTAGTCTACTTTTCAAATAAAGAGTCAATAAATGTTTATTTTCTATTTTTTACAGTCATATTAATTTATAGTTTAGTCCGCGTGCTTCATTAAATCAGTGTTTTTCAAAGTGTTGTTTCAGGGACCTTATTTGGAATCCCAAAAACTTCCAGAAAAAAGGAAGAAAAATATATTACTTTAAAAACATATTTTTTATTGAGAAAAAATTAATTTCTTAGCGTTAGGAGATGTAATTGATGTAAAAAATATACATCTGGTTTTGAGCACTTAATTATATATTTAACCTTTAACCGCCCATTTATAATAATAAATAAATATTGCGTTGAAATATTCTTTAAAGATCCGCTATTAAGGAAGTCGTATCATGAAGAAGTTTGAGAAACACTGTTTTAAATCATTAATAGTCCCGCCACAGCCAATGAACCGCAATGCGTCGAAGAAGGTGACTACATTACATATAGAGCCAGTTTCACAAACAAAATAGCCCATTACCTACTTTACATTGAAAGTTACCTCACATTATTTCACATTAGAATTGGTACGACCTTTTTGTGTTTTTGTTTACCGTCCTTATAAATTAATAAATGCTGATATTGAGGTAAAGTTAGTTATTGTAAGTCACCAATAAGATCTTGTATTAAACACACGAAACAACTGTTTTTTTGAAGTGTACTTTTAATTTTAAAAAGGTAAGCATGATTCTCCATTAAATATAATGGTGCACAAGTCGTATTTAGTTATTACGGACAGATGCCGACCACCCCACATCGACGCACCATGAGAAGAGCATAGTATTTTGTAGTCGCGCTGGTAAGTTCGTAGCTGTACATCGAATTTACAGAGAATTAGTAACTTCAATGTCGTATTGCGACCTCTTTGTCTAACTTTATGTCTAATTTACGTCTTTACGTCTTTTCTAGCTTTACGTCTAACTAGTTTCTAGCTTCAACGACCGACACGCATCGTTGGAACAGCCTTGATGCGATCCAAGTCTTTTTTGTCTGATTGAAGTAGCAAACGAGCATGCAGTCCATATGCAGTAAGTGGTCAATGCCGCCCATGGACACCTGTTAGCAACTTCAGAACATGGGTTCTATCTGAAGTCAATCACAGATGCGTTGCTAGTCCTGAGGACTATGATGGTCGCCTCATATATAAGTGTGCCGGCAACCACACTCTTCCATCGAAAAGCAAAAAAAATGCTTCACGCTAGAAATAGGTGTGGCGGTGGTACTACGATCGAACTATGGTACTACGGTCGAACTACTCTGGTTCTACCACCTGCAGAAGTCTGTCCGTGGCCGACCGTCCGCGTCGTCACGAACCGTTGGAAACCCCTTTTAGTAGTAGTATAGACTTAATACTATAGTTGAGCTAGACACTAACTTACCAATCCCCCACCAGCTGTGTATAGCATAAGTGCGACGAACAATCCCACATGGGATAAAGCAGCTCTTGGGAACAATCGCTCCCATTTTGATGGCTTAGTTGGCGTGCCCATCAGGGTCTCTGTCTCCCAGGACACATTCTTCACGCCTTTGCACATGATGTCAGATGTTTTTTGCCAGTAACCAAGAAAAAATCATTTCGGCTCCAGATAATTATTATTGCGTTAGGACTGGTATCATTTTTGATCCATTTTCAGTGATAATGCAAGGTTGTATTATTGTACCTGAAACGAAAAAGTATGTTTGAAAACAAATCGTTCTTCTGAGTACAAATATTGTGTGCTTAAATACTAGTTAAAGTAATCTAAAAATTTATTCACATATATTTACTGCAGTTCATTGTATAATTTCCTAGCTACACGTGCCTTATTTAAACAACTATGGAACCACAGCGCAAAGATGTGTGTGTGTTGAGCGCTGAGGACAGCCACCGGTTTTAATGGATAAAATCCCACATAACCCCTGTCGCTGCTGCGGTATCGGAGGCCTTTTGAAGAATCCCCATCGTCAAAAAAGGTACTAGTATGTGCTTATTTCTGCCTACAGGGTTGTCTTGATTTAATTATGTTACGATTAAATAATCTTTCATGCACAATTATGATTTAATAATCTTTCATCCACAATTGATCAAATTACTTAGTTGTAGGAATAGCTGTGGTTATTTCTTAATCAACGTACAATGAAGCGTATTTCATTTTCTATCTCTACTGCGATAGCAATCAGCAATCAAAACGCGCTTTGTGAATACATCGTAAGTAAAACAAGTACCTAGGGGCCCGTTAATAAATTAGAGCAAATATTGTACAGTTACATACAATTAATAATAAGAAATTCTGGTATTTCTTGCCTCCAGGCAAATCATTTAATATTGAGGAGTAAATACATTTGAAAGTATTGGGTCAGGTGTATATTCGCATTAATGGCGCTTGTGGGAATTGTGGTAGGTAAAATAAAAATGTTTACATGTCAGTGCTTCCAGATCCACTGTAAATACAGTAGATTCAATTAAGGTGCGAAATGTATTGTTAATAGATCCCTTATCTCTACGTTTGGAGAAAACTGATGGCTCTCAACATAGTTGAAATTAGCTGATCGTCGGGGTCATCTTAAAGAATGCCAGAGCCCTTACATATGATATAATCATACAAAAATTGAGTTGAAGGATAATTACAAAATTAAAAGAAATATAAAAAATTTGGACAGTAATTTTTAACACCGTCCGAGTAAGAGAAATAATATAGCTTTTTCTAACAAACTACAAAAAGAAGGAGAGTGTTTGTTAGACGTTTGGGGCCCACATTATGTTGGGAGCTTAAGCACGTAATCGTAAACGAACAGAACGAAACTTCATACTTCGGTGATAGAGATCTTTAAGCGCCATGATAAAGTCTAATCTTAGCATAAGAAGGAGTGCAGTAGCATAAAATACGTTTTAAATTAATTAAACTTAAATAGAAATCTACACTTAAAGATTTGAGTAAATATGGCAGAACTAGTAAGTTTTGTTTATTAAAACGTCTTCAAATATTTCAAATTTAATATGGGTAATCGATATACTTATGAATAATTCTTCAAATATTTCAAATTTAATATGTGTAATCGATATACTTATGAATAATTACCAACAGAAGCCTATGTACCGTCACACATTGTAGGTAATCGTCACACCAACGCCACACCAAATTCGTAAAAGGATTTACGAATAACGCTTTCCAACTTCTACCTCGGAATATCAACAAATCTGCGAACGACTTCATGCAAAACTTTTTTTTTCATTTTTCTCTATATTAGTGGCGATATAACTTCAAACGAGCGTGCTCGATTACTATTTCTATAATGTAAAAATATTTTACATTATTACCCAAGAACTGTAAAACTCCAACCCACACTCTACACTCTAAGACGTCGGCACAGTCAAAAACATCCACTTAACATCAGTAATCCGTACCACTACAAGTAATGTATTTTATTATTCATGGACTATTGGCGCCATTGGTAGGCATTAGTATGGATCGCAATATGCCCCAATCGCTTCTAAGGTCGGTGAGTATTTATTGTAAGTACTTTAGACAAAAATTTGCTATCCTGTTTAATCTGAAAGAATCAATACTTTTTATTACATAAAAGTAGCTTTGCACGAGAGAGAAACTTTCAAAAGGTATCCGACGCCGTGGGAGCAACGCCGGTTTATGTGGGATTTTTACCGCACTAGAATCCCCCCGGTGGCCGGGATACCGTAGCCCTATTCTGGTCCTCGAACTACAGGAACACCGCACCGGGGGTCGTTATTAGTGACCCCGACGTCTCCTCCTTCGCCGCGCTCCCTGGCCCGTTCGTTGTCCTCTTTTACGTGCATAACGCGGTCGCAAAACTCTACCATGCTATCCCACGCTTCGCCAGAACGGACCAAACATAAAAATATCCAACCAGCATGCATTCTATCTGATAGCTAATGGTAGCTATCAGTGGTGGATCACTGTAATCACCCTCTACTCTTATAGTAGAGTCTTACGTAAGATTACCCACAGATGCGTTGTTACCACTTAGGACTAAGTTGGAGCGCTGCGCTTAAAAATGCTATTAAAAGAATACGTGCGATGGATACTCCATTATCAACCTCTGAAAAGCTCTACGGTCATTTTTTATCTTAGGTATATAACGTATTTAAAATTCCTTGTTACGAGAATAATATACTAATGTTTCGATTACCTTTTATACATTTTATTTAAATGTTAAGTAAAATAAGGATGTAATAAGGATAATAATTATTATGTTACTAACCAATCTCGACATAGCAGATACCTACTAACAATCTCTTGAAACGTGATATAAGAATATAAAGAGTTTCCTTATTTCTGTGTTCTGAAACACGTTTCGAACATAAGTAAGTTATTTTTCTTTATCTTAATAATTATGTGTGTATAAACTCATTAACATTATTTTCTTGGATATATGATTATGTAGCAATAATTCGTTTGTAAATATGTGAATATGTTTGGGAATTATAATACTTACTTCGAAAGTAAAACAAAGATGCAAATTATCATATAGTTAGAAAAGATGCACTGAAACAACAACAAACCCCCACTATCAACCATTAACCATTGTCTATGTCTACCAATTATTGTCCTCCGTTTGTACAGCATAGCCTCTCCTACGTGGTAGACTATGGTCTAAACTGCAAACCCAAGGAACGTAACACACATTTAAAAACTGTTTTGAAGATAATTCTCGGGCGTGTGTTTCCTTACATCTCTCTTTCGCCGTTATAACAAGTTATATTAATTTCTATTACGCACATAAGGTTCCGATTTAACATCAGACTTAGAAGTGCGTGCCTAGAATGTGAATCGCGAACCCCTTGACTGAACTAGTTACATGAAATTGTAGTTTTACCCTGATTGTATGAGGCAGATAAGAGTTTATCTCTGGCTCATCAGGCAGAGAAAAGGTAAAAAAGTATTATTTATTTAAAATATTGCCGCCCCTATTCATACTTGTGTACGGTTTCCTTCATTTCTACACAATAAGTCATAACTGATGTTTACCTCATATCTAAAATCATCTACTTTTAAATGACGGTTCCATCAAAATCATTTAAACATTTCCATAGTTAAAACGTTAAAGACTCACTTACCAAAAGTGCATTTTAGATCTTATAAAGTAATTCTTTATCTGGGGGCACTGTGAATTACAGTTACTTCTATTTTATTTATTTCAACAGGGCTACCGCCCTTCCAATTCTTTCCGGATTTGTTACAGTAACGTTTGTAAGTTCCGGACCCTTCTTATCCGGCGTTATTAAAGACGATATGGATAATTTATTTCAATAATATACACAAACAGTCTTGAATGAAGATTGTGAAGAAATTAGATTTACTGAACTCAAATCACTGTAGGTATGTTATGGAATTCGTAAATCATTTCAAAACTTTTCAGCTTTCTCAAATGAAATTTACAATTTTTTTCATTTATCGGTTGAACTTACATAATCAAACATACTTGTTTCCAGAAATCTTCTATTGTTTTTTAAAAACGCTAATAACCGTAAATATTTTTTCTGCTATCAAGGGCTTTCCATACGCACATACCTACAAGTGGGCAAACGATACGACGTTATAAATATGTATATCTCATATATAAGTCCAAATGTAATTGAAATATTTACATTTTATAAATACGTTCAAATCGATCGTATTAATCTGAGTGTAATTTAAATATTTATTAGTGCTCCTCCATCGCGTAGAACGAAATCGGTAAAATAAACAAAATAAATCGTCCGAAAGTTATTTACTGAATAGCTCGAATTGAAAGGGTTTAAGAGTACGCGAATGTCGATGAGTTTGAAGTAATTTCATTTTCTATAGCAAAACGAACGAATAAGCAGAATTATCTGCCACTCATTAATGTGGATTCAAGTCCCAGTCTTCTGAAAATTTGAAGTAACGTGATATTAATTACTGAAATTAGTATTGTTTCGTGAACTTTGGAAACGTTCCATCGTATTTTAAAACGTGTATAAAGTTATCACATTCATCAATCACATTTGGACAGTGCGGTGGACGACGATCTGAGTTTTAAGTTACCGCAAACTAGGAATCCACTGATTAGTTTACGTAAATCATAAATAGAGCAAAGTTTGGTGCGTATCAATACAATTAGTATTATGTGTCGTGATATGGAACCTGAAAAACAAAACAATTAACTAGACGTGGGGTGGTCAATCTACCACTAGCGTCTTTCAACGGTTTTTCCCTGCCACCGACCACGATCCAAAAATCATAAAAAATGAATGCAAAAACCGCATATAAGTATTGAGTACCCGTTACATATTTAAATGGCCTAAGATTTATCCGCTCTGAAAGGGAAAACGTAACACTTCTTCCCAGAAGTAAGATGGTAATGCGTCGTCAATATTGACTGATAACAAACATTTTGATACGTTTTTCTATCAACGACCCAAAGTAAACAAAGTATCATATATATTTTTTCTTTCCTTGGAAACCTCATTACATCATCCAGTGCTTTCTAAAACTGACATGTGTTCAACGAACATTTAAAACGACAGCCGACAAAGAAAACGAGTTACTGGTTCAAGTTGTCATGGTTGTTTGTCTCCATCTACTACAACTGACACTGATGAATTATCTGCGAGCCGGCTAGTTTTGTCAGAAGAGGTCTACGTCACCTATATTCTATTTGTATTTCATTAACTTTGCCAAATTGGAAATATTACAAAAGCTTGCCATATAATCGCGTGATATAGGTATAATTAACTATTCCGTGATGTTTACGGATGATAAAAATAAAAAGTAGCCTGCAATGGCGTAAAAGTTACATAAGCAAGATATTCTCAGGACTCTTCAATATCTAGGAGCGATGTCTTAACTATAAGAACCGTATTTGATTAGATTTATCTAGGATGTTCCTACAAAGCAGTGTTCTTTTACAATAATAGTTAAATATAGGTTTTCAAATCCATTTTTTTTAACAATAATATATTTATAAAAAAAATGTACTCACCAAAATACTATATATAGAATTTAATTAAAGTATATTTAGCTTCTAACGTGAAAATCAATCACTACTCTAAACCATTCATGAAATTCAACGAAATCTATTATGTTTTATTACTATTATGTTATAACAAACTTGAAAAGGAAGAATAAATAGAAATTTTCCAATCAATACAAAAAACCACTTTCGCGTTACGAAGTTTCTACCGAGGAATAATTTCCTGACTAACCGGGAACGCTCCCGTCTTGCTAACGGCCAGCGGACAACTGAAAATGTTTCACATTGAGACCGAGAGCGTTATAACTTTCAGCCGCCGTATTCCTTATCCCTTGGAAGCAGATTTCGTAATAACGTAAATAGAGGTTTAAAGAAATAGTACACATAGAAGCAACGAATTTAAATTATGTAGCATTTCTACCGCAAGTTGTATAATATACTTATTATAAAAAAAAAATATTTTAGTATTTAAAGAGAAAAAAACAATATTCTGAAAATCTGTTTCCTATGATTATAAGCTTCCTATGTTATTAGCTATTGTGGACCATTCACAAATAGTAGGATAAATTTTCATCCTGATTTGAAAATTACATTCACTACCACCAATTTACAATCCATTAACAACTCAAATTGAATATCATGTCTATGAAAGTCTGCTTTTCTCGCTCTTCTAATCAAAACAATGAAGCATCTTAAAACTTTGCGAGGAGACATAGTTAATAAGTATAATTGTTGGGTACAATACATTTATTTGAAAATAAATATTTATATACTGTACTGAACGAATTACATGACAACGGCTTATCCAATCGGTAGGAAATCGAAGATGACCCTTTTTTCCACGTATCTGGCCTAATGCTACTTGAATGTCTTTGACAGATAAGGAACATAAATGTGTTCGGCTGCAGCAGCGACCACATCATATCGAATAGATCACATGTCAATTGACTTAAGAGACATCCATACTATGTTATTACTTCATCATTCTTCCATTTACGTATTGTAATTATTGATTAATTAATGTAATATATGCTAAGAATGCGGTAACATAAACCTACATAATATTTGTCTGTCGGTTATATCAATAGTTCCTACACTATTATTAAATGCAAATAAGCAACGTGGTTTTACATGGTAAATTGTCTTATAACGAATTCTTCATAACGAATATTCTTCTATTAAGGTCAGCGAAGTAATAAAGATATGTATCATAGATTTTTAACCAAATTATCAGATGGAGGGTATTTTTCAAACGTATGTATCTATAGATGTAAAAGGCAATTCCGACTCACTGACTTATATATCAATGCAAAGCCGAAACTACTGCACCTAGAACCCTAAAATTTTTAGAAATGTAACCCCTCAGGGGTATAAATAGGAGTATAAAAGTTTGTATGAAAGTTCGCCAATTTTGAAGCAAGCTCTATGAAACTTAGTATCTGGCTTTATGGGTAGAAATAATGAATATAAACTGGTACACCATTTTTTTTAATGTCCAACGAAGTGGGCACGAGTCTGCTAGTAATTGTATATATATGAATTTATTTAGCACACTCTACAGAAGGTCTTCACGAATACTTACTCTTTAAATTTGCCATGGGTGACATTTACCATCAAGTGGACTGCACGCTCATTAGTTACTTCATTCTTATGAAAAATATTGTAGAACCCATTTGTTTTTACCCTTTCAGTTACTTATTTATTGTCAATCATTCGGAATATATATTTTTTTATATAATTTATTTTATTTCCATGTTTTAGCAGCATTGCACAACTGATACACAAAAGCGTTGCTATTAAATAAAAAACATAAAAAAATTAACATATTTCCGAGAAGTGACTAATTACTTGTTGGTTCAAAATAACCCGCCGATGTCTGAGAAACAAACTGTCGCGAAGATGACGAAGAAAACATTTTGGACAAATGCCACTTTAAGTTTTACACGTTTTTTTCTTAAAAGTGTCATTCACCTAAAAGGAAAACTTTTGTTATTGTTAAAAAATACGAAGGTAAAGAAAAAAGCCGAGAATAAATTAAAATGTTCGTAGGTACCTACTTATTTGTCCTTGCGTGGCAGAACGGTCGTACTAGATGTCCCGAGTTCAATTTTTTTATATATTACAAACTCAACGATTATACTACTTTTTTTTGAGAAGGTAACCTTCAAAAGGTACCTAATGCTTTGGGAGCTACGAATGGTTATGTAGAATTTTTACCACACTAAAGTTACCTCATTGGGGTTCACCCAGATGAACAACTGAGGCCATCGTACTGTCTGGACTTTACGAAGGTATGCGACCACGTATACCGCCGACCTTTCTGAGACTGCTTGGATGAACGGTTCAAGATCCTACT
>DWNE01001990.1:0-20064 GCA_018249875.1 Cecropterus toxeus | reverse complement strand
ACACAAAGACGAATACACAAACACCCAGACCCAGAACAGAAATGTAAACTCATCATTCACATTTCTGTCTGGCCGGGGTTCGAACCCGAGACCCATTGCGTGTCAGACCGGTATGGTGACCGCTCCGCTACGCAGGTCGTCAAATTCAAAAATAATTAACCGATCTTCGTGGTCGAGGAGTTTCAAGACAACCGGGTTGGGCGGGTCACATCCGGTAAGACATACTGACGTCACTCACCACAAACTCGAACACGAAGGTGAGCGTCTCGCGCGTGTGTACGATGTCGTGCAACGTCACGATGTTCGCGTGCTTGAGCTCCTTCAGCAGCGACGCCTCCCGGATCGCCGTGAAGGGCGCCCCCTCCTCCTCTTGCAACCTTATCTCCTTTAACGCGACCACTTGCTGTGTTAAACTGTTGACAATATAAAAGTCTTGTTATTAAATTGCTATTAAACTGGTTTAGTCACTTTGAAGATGAGTTAAAGAAAAAAAGGTATAGGGTAAATAATAACATCGCGTAAACGCAGGCATAAGATTTGGATATATTTAATTTTATTATATTTAAACGCGCATTGCACATTCACGGATATATTATTTGCTTTAAAATGACATTAACACAATTTTATTATATTGTATGAAAACTTGTCTCCGTTTCAAGAATTTTATTTTCAATTTTACAACTGCGAAAAATACTTTAAACTACACGTCGTAACGACGTCACTTTCCTGTAAAATATTTTCATTACAGCGACGCTGCATAAATGTGAAATTCGAAAGCTGTCTACGTGAGAAAGCGGCACGTTATAGATACAAACGATACGGGTTGGATGGCAAAAGTTAACGCACACGGAGTGCGGAGTGAAGTTTACTTTTGACGTGGGTTGACGCGATATTAATTAGGGATGTTATGGAGCTTCGTATCCGTATCCGAAACTATCAGATAATCGAAATAATAATTAACCGTAACCGTATCCGATATGAAAGTTTCGGATAATTTCGGATATGTTTCGAGGCATGTTTTTTTTTAGTTTTAGTAAATAACACTTCAAATTAATTACGTAGCTATGATAATTGCTTTGAATGACACTTATAGCAAATGATAACATAAAAATAAAAACAACTAATTACCTATTTGTATTTTACGTCTGTTAAATTCTGTAAAAAACATGATATCCGTAACCGACGAAACTATCCGAAACGAACGGATAATCCGAAATAATTAAATATCCGTAACCTTATTCAAGACTGACATAATATTATTTCTATATCCGTATCCGTATCCAGGATCCGAAATTTCATATCTATAACATCCCTGGTATTAATTACCCGGGCACAAGTATTCCCAAAACCAATTTGTCAGAGAACCAGCAAAGACGGCGGCCCACGAAACGCTGGCGTTTTATAAAGTTAACAGTTACTTGTTAGAAGTTTAATATGCGGCCTTGTACAGTAGTTATATTGTAATATAATTTGAAAATTATATGTATCAAGCTACATGCTACGTATTTACGAGACAATGTTGTTAGTTGAAAGATAAATAACGTTTTATTGCACAAATAATTATTTTAGGGGAAGTAGGAAATTAATAAAACTATAGAGAGAAAGAAGACATTCCAAGAGTGATACCGCAAATAATGTAATGAGTGGATAGGTTCACCAGGTGGTAGAACCAGTAGGTACAGTTCGACCGGGAAAGTACCACGTAAGCGTTTCTGCATCAGTTCTTGCGTTTCGGTGAAAGGGTGTGGTTGTTTGGCTGATTTGAGAGTAGCAACGCATCTGTGATGGACTTCAGAGAGAACCCCTGTTCTATAAAGTTGCTCGCAGATGTCCAGCAGTAACTACTTACCATTACGTGGACTACATGCACGTTTTTTCTATGTAGTTCAAAATTGTTTTATGAAGCTAACAACTAAAAAAATCTACATAATAATATTCCAACCTAATTGAATATTTAACCACGCACAGATTACAGCGGCAGTATAGCATGAAATTTTACACAGACATACGATATTGTCGATGTTTATAGAGCATGGATTTTTAAAATCATCCCTAAAGACCATAAATATAGTAATTTGAGTTTGTGTTATAAAAAAGTGTTAACTATTTGACATAGGAGCAAATAGCAAAAAAATGTAATAATTCATTGTTACTATATATAAGATGAATTGTCAGTAGATTTGTCACAAAAAAAAGTATTTCGTTGCACTGAATTAAACTTATCAATTAAAACGATCAAGGTTAATTATCAAAGATTCTGACAGACCGTGCTGTATCTCGATCAGAGAGAAGATTATTTGCTTTTGTTAACACTGATCCCCCAAGATCATCACATCTCTTGTATGTTATATCTATACAGCGTAGGTTCCAGATTATACTATTACTATGGACAAATATGGGCATGTATGAAGGGACAAGGGGGTGGGGGATAGGAAGTATGTACCTCCTAGAGGAAAAAAAATCTTAAAATAGGATGACCTTTTTCGATGAAGTTAAGTTTAAAGGAAAAATATGAAGATATTTCACGAACTTCCGCCGTTTCACTGTCTACTGTTTGTAACTAGATATTTTATTTTATGTTAAAAATGTGAAATCGGTAGAATATTATTACATATTTCATAATAAGGTATTGATTAAATAATTAATTAATAAATGCCGTCAAACGTTTTTGAGTAAAATTCTCCTATAATTAAAATATGATTATGATCAAATACATACAGATTTTCTTTTTACTAAGGTTTCACGATCCCCTATGAAAGCCCCTAAAGGGTCATGTCCCATACTTTGAAAAGCACTGCACTAGACTATCCAAGCTGCCTATTAAAAATCCTTATTATGACTATGAAATTCGTTATGAATTCGTAATTTTGGCAAGTAGTACGCTCTCTAACTAACACTGCTGCAGTCGCTATTAAGACGAAATTTTATTTGACATTCTCGAGTCATGAATGGAGAAGTAGACACTTTATAAAGCGAATCTTGCAACTTTTGTTACAAGTAGAACTTGCAAAGGTTTTCAGTCAAATTGTAAGGATTATTGTTTTTACCAGAGATTTAATACTATATTTATGTAAATGTAAATTTAAGGCGAATTATTTATACAAAAACATTCTACATATGAATCTAAACGCATTATTTAACAGGTATTGTTTTCTAATAAAGACTTTTGTAAACATTGAAGTAGAACGATCAATCCATCTGATTGTAAGTGGCCACTACCATCCATGGACATCTGTAATCAACCCAGATAAGATCAAAATCTTACTTGTGATTCACCACAGTTGATTTGCAACTCCTGAGGACTAAGTTAGAACGCCAAGTAAGTCTCCCTTACCACACCCGTCACAGCACAACGCAGCACCGCATGACACTGGTGTTATTATGCAGAAAAAGATATAGAAATAGATAGGTTAATAGTTAGTAATAGTTGAGTTCCCGGAGTCGAACACCATCAGCTTAAAAACTTCAGTAATTTAAACGTACATCTTTTTCAAAGTTTTTCAAAAGTTATCTACTTAACAGTATTTTCACCAAAGCTAACTGCAATTACCATATGACACACATATATTCACTATTCCAAGACGTACCATCAAACAACTTAAAATATTCAAAAGTTTCACGATACGGAAGTAGGAAGTTCGTAAAATGTAAACGGAATGGGATATAAAGCGTCAATTTGGCAACTAAACCGTCCTCATTAATACGGCAATGGTAGTAAAGTTCGACATTATTCGACGTTTACAAGTCTTCAATGAACACTGGCAAGTTTCTTCCTTGCAGCACATTCGAAACGTTAACGTCTGCAACTTTGGTCAATTACGTATTCATTAGTTAGTATAGTCGTAAATCACCGCTTTATATGTGCACATTTTCATTCAACGCGATAACGACTCAATGAAGAAAACTTTTAGTGAACTATTGCACTAATAGCACATGTCTAATTTGTCTTTTAATGTATTAAAGTTTTGAAAATACGCTTAATTTTTAATAAATTTTGAATAAAAATAACGCTGAATTTTTTGCGTGGTTCAACTCCAAGTTTTAAGTGCCAAACGAAAACATTTGTAAGCAACTTTATATAGAACAGGGGCTTCTCCCGAGGAAGATAGTTTCCTCATAGGAATGTGAACTGGCCACTACACTCTACAATCGATACGTGAGAACTGCTTTATGCTAGAAAATGTGGCCTTTTATTTTTTATAAAAATCTATGCATTCCAACGTGTTTAAGAGTAGCAAGTAAGGCAATTTTATTTTGAATTTATTACAATAATTTAATTATAAATTTAGTGAAATATAGTCGTATTTTCTGTTGTTGCTCATTAAATTTTAAAGCCCGTGAAATATTTCGTTGTAAGTCCGTATTGCTATTTCTATATTTGCTGCATTTTGAGGTTGAAGAACCGGACGACATTTATATAAAATATAATTTCGAAATACCAATTGCATCGAATGTACGAGTAGTACTGTACTGCAAACCCACGTAAAATACTCCACTTTACTATAACAAAGGGAAACAGCTAGCCTCGTATAAATGATGAAAATTTTAACAAAATTATTAAACATGAACACGAGAGCGAGCGGGATGCTCAAAACATACCACGAAATATTCACAGACTCAAACAATGCTCCACTGAATAATACACAGCTTAATGTAAAACCGGGATTGGCATAAAATCCATTCGAAAATCAACGAGTTGGAACAGTTCGAATATGTGTATTTCAAAATTGATATGAGCCTACTAATTAAGTAGCGTTTCGTATCACGCCTAGCTTTTGCCTGCGGCTCTACGCGTTACGTTATATACATATATACCATTAAAAGTATAAATTCAGATCCTAAGCTATTTGTGTATAATTTTATCTGTTAAGCTGTCGATTTTGTGAAAGACAAAGACTTACTTTATAACAGAAGTAAGGCATAATAAGAAGAAAAAAATATAAAACCGTTAAATTGTCTTTTAATGACAACAAAAATTAACATTACCAATATAATATCTGTAAAAAACTCTGAACGTTAACTCACAAATTATTAAATTAAATATAGATGTACTTAAATATTCATGATATTTTTTGTATATTGAGATAATAAAAACTAAATACTTACAAAATACATAATCGCAACATATAGGACAATACCTTTTACACAACTCACTTGTGTAGTACAATGAAAACTAAATTTATAGTTCATACAGAGCGATTGTGACATATTTTCGCGAGCTCTTATAATTCATAAAAATTGCCCGAGTATTAAACATGACCTGGAAGCATCGCAAAATATTCACGAGCTTCAATGATACCCTGAATATTGCGAAGCTAGTTTTAAATAAAAACTCCATTAAAATATCTCTTTGTTTTTCAAATTGAGACTCGTTAACGCGGCAGTTATAAAATGAAGACCTGTAAAATCTAGCTGAAGATAAATTTTGGTATCAATAGATAATATATAATAGGTATTAAACAGGTTCTTTTGCACTAACACTTGCTTAACAATAACATACTTAACGGAGCGGTTGCCGTACCGATCTGACGCGCAGTGGGTCCCGGGTGCGATTCCCGGCCAGTCGGAAATATGAATGATGAGTTAAGACTTCTGTTCTAGGTCTGGGTGTTTGTGTATTCGTCTTTATGTGTCCATTGCACCCACGACACAGGAGAAAATCCGAGTGTGGGGCTGAGTGTAGAAAGCGTGTTTAAAAAAAAAAAATATATTACTGTTTATGTTACAGTATTGTCCAGTATAAACTACATTTAAAAAATCCTGTAAATAAACACTAGTGCGATGATAAAATCTGCCAAATAATTACTTTCTTTTCGATTCTTACCAAATAAAATACCTATTGTTACAAGGTACGTTACGATATTGTTACGTAGGTGTCGATAATTGACAAAATCCATATAAAGACATCAAACAATCATTCAATGTTACAAAATGTATTATTAGGCTGATATTCGAAAACAATTCTCTCTTCAGCATATTGTGTTGCCAAATAAAAAAAGGATTGAAAGATTTTTGTGAATTTTCCGAATAAAGATTCCATTGTACGAGTCACGAGTGCCTCGTTGACGAACAATTCAAACCAATATTTCACAAATTCGTCATCTATTACAAAACGGAAGGGGTGTCGGCACCCTTCACGCTTAATGAAGACAAATGTTTGATCTGATTGAGTCATTATCACCCCAATCTTAGGAACGTTTCGAAATACTTCACGTAAACCACACATTTGTATTATGTTGACACTGAAAGATCTGTTGTTAAAGAATATATTTTTACCCGACTGCGTCAGATGGAGGGTAATGTTTTTCGAGCGTATGTATGTATGTTTGTTTGTTTGGATTTCATTTCCTTGACACGCGCTACAGCTCAAACGGGTGGACCGATTGTAAGGACGTATGACATATCAATAGAATCGTCTCAGTTTGCATAGTGAAATAGGCTATATAATTTTAAAAATGGCGCCTGGAAATAGGGGAAAAGGGGGGGAGGGTCAATTTTTTTTACTATTACGACAGTATGGGTATCAAATGAAACTAGTAAATAGACCTATCTAAATATATATATCGTAATACTTTTACTTGACTATTTTGACAAAATTTAATATAAGTGTTTAATAAAATATGTATCAATATGAACAAAAATTTTGTTTTAAGCCGTCGGGTTTTTTGTTTTTACGTTTTTAACGATCTTACTAGTTTACTCTTGAGATGTATACACAAGCAGTGGTGACAATCGAATGCGAGTTGCAAAAGTATATAAATTTAAACATAAAAATATTATGAAAATAAAAACGAGACTGACAAAAATGCAATAAGCAGCCGCGTTTTTGCTTTTTAGGTTCTCGTTTTTACCCTTTGGCGTACCCAACACTCCTATTACCAAAACTCCGCTGTCTGTCTGTCTGTCTGGTAATATCTCAGGGACCGTAATAGCTAGGCAGTTGAAGTGTTCACGGATGATGTATTTCTATTGCAGCTATAACAACAAATACTAAAAACCCGAATTAAATAAAAATAAATATATAAAGGGGGCCTTCATAAAAAAGTTTTATTTTATTTTTTACCGATGTAGAAGAAAGGTCATTGATTGGCGACCACGTTTAGGCAAAAGGAGCACAGGTCGCCCCCTGACCAGATCGACCGATGACCTGAAGAAGACAGCGGGAACCGTTGGATTCAGAAGGCACATGACCGGTTGGAGTGGCGCCGTTTAGGGGAGCCCTATGTCCAGCAGTGGACCTCGAAGAGCTGATAGATGAAGTTAAGTAAACTTTTATATTGTCTGTTTTTCTGAAAAATGATGACATGACGGACATTTCGGTACAGTTTTATTTATTCTGAAGAGTTTTACATGAAAAATATATTGACATTTCAAATTCGCAAGTAAATAGACAAACAAACAATTTTTTTATAACTTTATTGCAAACAAGAAAATGGCAAATATTTACCGCTAAGTGAAACATAAGCGAAGTCACGAGGGCCAACGTTTGCGTTAGTATAAAGCGTTCGGTTTACATTACTTATTGTTTATGTGGACTTATTAAAGTATTATTTACATTCCCTGTTAGCGCCGCAATGTACGACTTTGAATAAGTACCCACTCATTAGAAGCACGGGATTGAGTGTTTACTTGCATAACAAATAAAGAGTCAATATTTAAAGTCTCATGGCTAAGTAAAAACAGTGTTTTTTTTTTAATTTAAACATGTTTTTGTATTTGTGTTTCTTTAGGTTTTAGAGTACCTACGGTTCAAACAGGAAGGTATCATCGCCGAAACAATTTCTAGCGTGAAGCAGTTCTTGCGTTTCGGTAGAAGGTTGTGGTTTCCGGCTCGTTTTTATATGAGGCGACCAACTTATTCCTCGTAATCAGCAACGGCTTCTCCGATGACTTCAAATAGAATCTATATTCTATATATTATATAAAGTTGCTTTCATATGCCTATGAGCGGCAGTGACCGCTTACCAGCAATTAGACTGCGTGATCATTTGCTACTTCTGAATTATAAAAGAAATACAACGCTGACAGATATTATATAACGAAGCTATTGCATAACAATCAAGTAAATAAAACACAAAAGTCCGGATAGAGATTCAAAAAATGACCTAAACATCAAAGATATCGTTCAAGAGGACGATAAAAGGGATATTCGCAGTAAAGGGAAGGAAAAAACCGATAATTCGCTGTGGTTGTTTCTCGGAACGCACAATGGGAAATATGGGAATGTGTGAAAGGGATCCGATCGCTAGATAGGATTGTAAGGGAAGAGAGCTTTTATTTATTCATTGCGTCGCCGCTAGATTTCATTGATATGTTGACGCGAAAGTAATACAATTGCTAGTATCTAGAGAAGGTCATTGTTGTTCGTCTTATTTCACTAATTTCGTTTCAACACTAGGAACCACTAAGAAAGTTACGTTATTGAAACACCATTTTCTTATTGTGGTGTATGCCGTAGATTGGTTCTTATGCATTTTTAATGCATATTCTAATTAGGAAATGCATAGCAAACGAGCATGCAGCTCATCTGATGGTAAGTGGTTACTGCCGTCCATGGACATCCTTACTACACCCTACGACCAGAATGCAGCAGCGCATAACACTGCTCATATTAGGCAGTATACTAGTCACGTGAATAAACATACTCGTATGATGTATTTATAAATAAATTTGCAGTAAATCATCGGTTCAACATTATTTATGTTGCCGTCAATCAGGCGGTAAAATATATAGCAACGTGACTCGTGAAATATTAACATGAATAATATATTAATATTTTGAATAGTATATTTATATATTCCGATATCAAAACGAAGTTAATGTAGCGCAAGAAGAGTACATAACACATAAATAGATAGAGAAATAATAATTTATTATGATGATACAATTTACTTTAAAGTACAGACTGATAAAGTATATACAGATAGTATACACGAGAATACCCGAGTACGCAAAGCAATGTATACAATCGTCAAATATAGTTAAATATTATTTTTCTGGCAATATGCTTTATATATTGTAACGTATCACAATTTCGTGTTCTTGTGACAAATATAACGCTAAACCGTCAAGGCTACGCAGTCGCAAAAAGTTACTGCCTTTCTAGGGCAGTCGGGTAAAAACATTACCTTTTTTAGGGACATTATGTACCACATACAATGTAATATTCAATTGCTAGGACAAAGTAACTGGCCGAATTACGTCAGATCGGGTTTATATTATTCTTACATTAAAATTCCAATTTAGTGCACAAAATAAGACTTCCTTGCGTTTCATATTATAATTTATTTTTAATTACATAAGATCCTGCAAAATATAGGCATATTGCACATTTTTATTGCAATATCATATTTTAGCAATCGATATTTTCGCAAGAAATCGATGAATTGATTGTTGTTATTATCGGCCTTTAATTGGTTCAATTATTAACAAAATTATCGGTTTCTATTCATGAAATCAGCACAAAATAACAACTTAAATTATTTTACAATTCACTACAAAGTAACAATTTACATATGTACAATTTTGAATAAACAAATTATTGTGTTATGAAATAAAAAATAATTCGACAGTGGGTGTTGGAAAAATAAATGGGTATTGTTTTTGTTAATATTTAAGCTTTGGTACTTTCAAGAACATGCGCACGACCTAATTACGGTTTTTTTATACTAAATCTAACAAAAAACAGTACTTATTAAACGTTGGGAATCTTGATATAGGCACAAAAATGGAAAAAATATGGTATATATGGAATAATTATGCACGTAATAAGGTATAGATACTCACTTGCTATATCCCTTAAAAACTGTAGCGTAGGACCCCTCTCCGAGCGGCTCCAATTTAATATAGGCTTCGGACTTGCCGAACGGAGAATCACCCTGTTGACAAGATTATCAATTTTTAATATACAAATATTAAATTATACACAAGTATGAAATATATATAAGTTGAGACTTAGTGGAGCAGGAGTTACTTTAGAAAAACGTGATGTTTCCTTGAAGAAACTCATATACTCTGAAACAATATATTGATTGGTACCTATTTTTAAAATTTATCACATTTGCATTAAGATAAGAGGCCATTAATATGAAAGTGGCAAAACTCGTGGTTTGACTCCGAAAGAACGACCGCCGTATCTTTTTTCTGCCTAATAACAGCAGTGCTATACGCTGCTGTGTCCGAAGGGTGTGGTAAGAGAGATGTATACTTATCCGAATCATTCCGAGCTTAGTGGCAACAAAGCATCTGTGAATAACCTCAGTTAACACTCTGATCTATGTTAAAAAAAATTAAACAAAAAGCCCGACTGCTTAAAATGAATTGCTGATTTTAGTTCATAATGTTTTTTTTTTCAAATTGACAATGTCGTTTCATCGGTGCTGCCATCTGTTCAGTGTCATTTAAACTCAAATAGCGCCATCTCTTGACATAGAACTTACTTTTTATAAGATTCTTTTATTGCAATATAATGTTTAAACATCTTCACATTTACTTAAAATAAATATAACAAAAGAAAATTTATTTACAAATGTACATATACAAAAATGAAAAAATGATATAATTATGTATGATAACGCTTATATGACTTTTTTCAAAATTGTCAAGTAAAAGTATTATAATGTATATTTATTTCTAATTTGGTATGTTTACTAGCTTTCATTTGATACCCATATTGTCGTCATATTCAACAAATCGTACATCCATCCATCCATTCTCCACAATTTCCAGCCCTCTATTGCCATTTTTAAAAATTAAATAGACTATGTCACTTTCCAAACTAAGACGATTCTTATGATATGTCATATCATACAATCCGTCAAGCCGTTTGGGCTGTAGCGCGTGACAAAGAAATCGAAATACATACACACAAACATACATACATACGCTCGAAAAACATTACCTTCCTTCTGAAACAGTCGATTAATTATAATTTCTAAAGCTAGATACAATTGAACCTTTAAGATTTTTTGAAAACAATTCTATTTAAGATTTTATTTAAAAATATTGTTTTTTGAAACAATATAGAAAGGTAAAATCTTATTGCAAAAAGGCACTATTGAAGCAAATCCTTACAAGCCAAGAGCACAATGCAGAGAGGTAAATGGAGTCTAGAGCGGTCCTCTTATCGGAGAAATAGAAACTTTGTATTGCGAAAATATAAGGCAAGCTACCGTAATATTATTTTTTCAATTCTTAAAATATTATGTAACTTGTCATTCACAAAAAATATTCAGTGAACATCAAATAATTAGTACTAGTACGTTTACTGGACGCATCGTACATATTGAGTGTAATAACAATTTGACAAATAATAAGTCTCAAAGTGTCAAAAAATTATATTCTCATAGAAATAGCCGAAAATCCTTCAAAAATTCACCAGGATTTCCTATACCGTGTAGGTGTAACTTTAAGATGCCTAATTTAAAGTTTAGCAGGGCCGAGTCGACTCTGCATTTCAGTCTGACGTGGAGACGTTGAAACCATTGCACCACGAGTCCAACATAATAGAAACAATGTACCTAACTATTATTATCTACGTACATTAAGATAGAATTTGCTGTTTATGAGCATAATACAAAGGTGTATCAAGCATTGTGTGTTAATATTAAAACTTATCAGAATACCTTGATCTTGCGATGTAGTTAATCTCTTGAAGTATCTTGGAATTTTCGCGCTACAGAATTCACATTGTGTAACATTGTCCTGTACTAAGGGAGCCTCCCTTAACAAAGTTAGGTACATTTTTTTATTCGATAGGTACAGCAAATAGAACAATTCAAGTTAAGAATCATATAATGAAGTAAGACCAACGACATAAGATCTACCTATAGTTGACCACATGTATATTGTTAGCGCTAAAAATAAATTTGTCACACATTGTCCTAAGATAGAATTACGTGTTTTGTCAGCTTAAGAATTTCATCAACTTGTCTAAGAAAAGATCTAGACTATTTACTATCCAAGTCGGTGAGACACTCAGTTTGGCGCTAAGGAGAAAATTTGTTTGTGACATTGGTACCTAGTACATGTTACGAATTTGGTACGACGTGCGTCATTCTTTATTTACACGGGAAATAATAAATGTCTGAATTATTGTCTCCACATGTAGGTACAAACGAGGGTAGTGATATCCTGATAAATGAGATTTTTGGCGCATTACTATAAAAATCTCTACTCTATAATTTATGATAATACGAATTAAGAAGTTTGAGATCGACTGCAGATTTAAGTTAAAGATTCACAGATTAAAGATTCTAGTAAGAAAACATAATTGTCGATGATTCAAAAAATGTAAATTCATTTTTATTCTACTAACATTTCTTATAGTATATTAATAAATACGAAGTCTTAAAACATCAAGTGCCGATGGCAAGACGGTAATAGAATTATTTATATACTTCCGAGATGCCATTAATCAATGTCGAAGATACAGAATCCAACGTCTCAGCGCCCGCATTCAAACAGAATCCCGAAGCGTATTAGCCAAGTTAAATATTTAGAGAAACACTACTCAATCTTTTTACTCCCGAACCACGTTCTAAAATTCATGGTCCTTACTTTTTTACTTGATCCCAACGGATATTTTTATAGACTACCACAATTATTTTATTAAGCCGACGTTATAAGTGCTAAAATACATTGTCGAAGATCAAATATTTACAGATATAAACTAAAATCATCATAAAGAACGAAGAACTGAGTCTCCTTAAAACTGCTAACCTGTTTTTCTTTAACGCGTAAATTGATATCGGGCAGAAAACTTTGTGTATCAAATATTTATGGGCTCGTTATCAATCGTTACATACTGTTTATTGATTTCTATTTTTCTTGCAACATTGACCTAAAATATGTCAAGTACATATAAAGCTAAACGTTAAGGCTACGCGGTCGCAAAAAAATATTTTCTTTTTGAAGCAGTGGGATAAAAACGTTACCTTTCTTAGGGACCATATGTAGATCATAATAATTACATTTAGAGTTGAATAGTAAATTTATCGTGGAAGGTTTTAGGCTATATAACTTGACGCTATGTTTATTTATTTTCAATTGATTGTTCTCTAATAAACGCGGGTGAAACTGCGTGGCACAGCTGGTATTATTATTCTTATTAACATTATTCTTATAACGCATTACTACAATTTCGTACATAAAACATACACAACTCGAAATCATCACACAACAATAAAACATTATAAATTTTATTCGAGCTTAACAAATTTTTCTTCAACGCGTTAACAGATATCAGGCAGAAAATTTTGAGTATCACTCTTCCAAGGTAAATATTTATAGGCACGTTGGTGGAGCGAAGAAAGCGAAACGATGTTTCCAAGCGCCGAGTGGCGATGCTTCACGCTCGCTAATCGTTACAAACAACCACCGGGCCGCAGATAAACTCCGCCACCGGCTGTGATATAGCGTTGAGAGTAGAATTACGAGCTTGGTTCGGCTGCAACCCTTTTTATATTACTGCTGGCGCGGATCTCTAGCAATAATCGTTGGAGGCCTAAAGAATACTTCACAATGCTGCTCAAGAGCAAATTGGCGGGAGAAGGCGTTAAGGATTAGTAGCCACCAAACCAACGCAATGTTTTTCAAACTTACAGGACCTCTGACAAGTTCGACTGCGACTCTCGTACATTAATTTGTACAAAAAAAAATACAAAAAATAGAAACCGACTTTAATGTCACCAAAAAGCAAAAAATTATTTAAATATATGTTGATTTCTTCCATACAAAAAACATACTGCATAGTCCCGATGTCGGCGCTCAACCTATTTTGTTAGATTACAACGACCTCCTCCATTTGAAGTCGGTTAATTTTTTTATCTAAAACATTTTATAGGTCGCTTTGCAACTCTCAAAATATTTTAGCTTTACACTAATATCGTTGGCGTTTTTGTGGTGATTTGAAATTATAGAAAAAACATTACTGGATCCTCTCATTGTTCCGAATACTACTCAGGACTAACACATTGCAGATATCCTCCCGTCCAATTGGAAGTTGACAATTGATGTCAATGGTCAACAGCGATAACCGAAAGCTTAATACTCCTGTTGACGACCCGCGTGGCCGAGCGATTACCATCTGATCTAACGCGCAGTGGGTCTTGGGTTCGATTCCCGGCCAGACAGCCATCTAAATGATGAGTTCAGATTTTTGTTCTGGGTCTGGGTCATTGTGTATTCGTCTTTGTGTGTCCAAGGCACCCACGACACAGGAGAAAGTCCTATGAGTATAGAAAGCGTCTGAGCGTCTTCCGTGACAAAAAAACCTCTAAAACCCTTCCACGGTGACACAGATTAATTATAAACGTAACGTTACATTAAATGAGGAAACGCGCCAACGTTTTGCCTCTCGAGTGTCAGCTGTCGCGCACCGTGAAGTTATTCTCAAGACGTCTCGTTGGAAGGTGCGGCACGCGTCGAGAGCTTTTGGCGTTTCGCAGCAAAACAAATTGACGGTTTTATACCGTCATAAGTTGTAAGTTATTTCCCTTTCGGCGGAAAGTTTCCCGTTTTCTTCTTCCCTTGCGTCTGTGGTAAATATTGAATAAGTGAATCGTGTGATTGGTTATATTAAAGGATATGCATCAAAATTCTTCATATCCGAGCTTGTCAGTCTTAGTCTAAAGGATTTTTTTTTTCATATGGCATTAATAATGCCATATAAACTTATAAGTATTGGTCTACATTTCACTAAGTTCGAATATTATAAAGGTGTCTAGAATACGACAAATGTTCAAGTTTTTCTCGTATTCAAAATACCTTTTGTACTGACTTGGATTATCTTTTGGTTTGGTTTATGTACTCTTGGACTAAATATGTATGTTTTTACGTGTATAAAATTCTCATCTTCGTGTACTCATGTCGTTCATTTTACGCTCTCGTATAAACAAATATTACGCAATTGGATCACGTAAAGACATTTATGTGGACTTATGTATTCGGAGTTGAAAATATTATCATTCAATGTCACAAGTTTTTCCAGAATATCCAGGTTCTATCCAGCAATATTGATAAAACCAAAATGTTTGTAGTATAACTACAACATTTTTTTTTATATCGATCATTATAAAACATTTTTTTTCCTATATTATAAAATCTATTTAACTGACTTATTAACTTAGTTACCGCGAACGAAGCCGCGGGCATAAACAAGTACTGATACATACCGCCATGTGTGGTCTTTCTTAACTACATAGATTTTGCTACAACCCGTAAGTCCTGTTCTTTCCAAAATGGCCCTGTTATGGGCCATTTGATGCTTCATTAGCAAGAACCATACAGTTGAAAATCGTAAGAACACTTTGAGTACAGTTGAAACACCTATCTGTCAATGTCGAAAGTCCTTCCGGGATATACGATTTGTTCGCAATATGTATCATTAGCAACACCATGTGTGGGCGAACATAGGATATCTTTGTAGTTTAATTAAATAACTTAATGACTGGCAATGTTTACCTAATTTAATATTTTTGTAAATTAAGCAAAAATATAGATTATTTATATAAGTCGATTAAATTTTATAAGTAAAAAAATGTTCTTTTAATTACGCGCAAATTATGAAAATTGTTTAATGCTCGTACGTAAAGAATTAAACCATAGAGTTTCATGAATATAAGTATATAACGTTTCAGACATGATTAATTTCAAAAAGTAATCAGTATACGAATACTATTCGTATACTATATATTACAATAGTAAAATGTTGTCATTTGAAAAACACAAATAGGTACTATTTTCATTAAAACTAGTACCTACTATCGTTCAATACTAGCAAAATAAAAAAACATAACTCACTCCAAAGGCACTAAATCGCTTGGTGCGTCTGTTGCTGTGCTCGTGCGGGCCGAGGAACGCCTCGGACTTGGGCCTGGGCGGCCGCTTGGGCCTCATCACCACCCTCGCGTCTTCCCTGGCGCCCTCGTCTAGTAACTTCGAGTCGGACGAAACGGACAACTGCCGCCGCACACGGTATTCGCCGTTGCCTCCTCCGCCGCCGCTCCAATCTGTGAACAAAGGAAACTTATAAAAAGAAATTCTTCCGTCTACTTAGAATGTCGACAAACTTGAAGGATATTTCTGGAATAATGTTACTTTGCAATTTAAAGCAGCATTTCTTATTAGCATTACCTCAGTCTTATATTAAAAGCATTAGTGTTACATTAATTATGCAATAATTACAAAGGTGTGTAACAAATCCCAACTTGGATTTACGATTACCAATGCACATGTGAGTGACTTTAAACACTAATAATAAAGAAATGCTGCATGATTGTAAATAAATATAGATTAAAGGCCGCAAATAGACCCAGACCAAGACCCAGTAACAAACAAGCGTTCGCGCTAAGTCACAACGATTCTAATACATTTATCATGCTCAGCATCCGAGACACTCGATTCACGAAACAAGCGGCAAAGTACTTTAGAAACACAAACATTAGCATTGAAAGCCTCCGCAAGTGACGAGCTGGGAATCTCGTCATAATTTTCTCTCCACAAGTGCTCGGCAAGAAAATTAATTCACGACAAAGTAAAAAGCGGCGTCGAATCGTCGTTGTTTGAAAGAAGCTATTTTTCCCTCGCCGTCAATATTTCCGCATTAAGAGGCACTCTGGAACCGCGTTAGCGTCACAAAGACGCGATATCGACGCGCGGTAAACACTCCGCGAATAAATCATCGGCAGACAGCGAAATCAGTTGTACCCAACAAATCGATTACGGAGACAATCGATTACATCGTATACAAACGAAGGAATCGGGTAAAGGATGTATTGATTTACTTCGAGAGATTTGACGATATTTTTTGTTGTGAAAGTTTTCAAGTCAGAAAATGTTCAAAGAAATTTACATTTATGAATAAGGAAGACCTCCGCAAACTATATTCGAATTCGGATTATGATAAATATTCATTCGGACCACTGTTATGGAAAAGGTTCGTCCAGACAAAAACTGCGGGTCTCGTTACGAAGCAGAAAGGAATAGTGAATAGAAATGACAATTTGACGTGTACTGCAGACACCTATTCCATAAATAATGTAAATAGGTCACGGGGGTAGGACCGGGCGCGGTCGGCCGCCCGGTGCTGCTCGCTGCGGAAGCGCCCCCATATAATATGATAATAGCCGCCTTTCAAAACTTTTAATACATTCTTATTTTGCTTTATCCTCGTAGCAGTTAAACACGTACGAATTACAAGGCAATTAGATTTCTATGTTTTTAATTCATTTAAAACCCCTCATCACATCATTAAACCCCCTTTGAGGCTTGTAGGACCGTTAAGTTCAAGAGATATTTTAAAAATAAAATTGCCTAATACATGTTCAAAACAACGATAATATACGGACGTTAGTGAAATATTTAGTGATACATTTATTTACTAGCTTCGCGGATAATGAGAGTGTAAATATATATTAACCAAATTATCCAATGTAACTTACATAATACGTACATAACATCAAAGCCATAGTTACGTGTATCTTTGATGTTACGAGTGCAAACGATGATTTGCGAGATCGTACGTACATTAGATTATGAATATTTACGTGTACAAGTAACTGCATTTTATAGGTTTCCACGTTAAGCCAAGTGTATTGCAAACTTGCAAGATCACGTTGAGTATAATATTTCATAACACGGAATAAAAATGTTTATGGAACCCTAAAGCCCGTCAACCTGCCACGCCTCGTTGAAATATCCCTAATTAAAATGGACGGGCGCCGTCCGTCATCTACCCCGTACGGCATTTTTGAGTAGGGCGTAAAGGGTCAACCGAATTCAATAATATGATATGTATTATTATTGGAGCAAGTTCATTTTAATGGATATGCCAATTTTTAGCATTGAGCAATTGTATAAATTAAATATATATTTTTCATAGCACAGTGCTGCACTCAATGTACATGATTTACAAGATGTTTTTTTTTAAACAACCAAAATACGAATTAAATTATGAAATCAAGTGGCAACATCAACAACAAGAATTATTCTGTTATGAATTGAATCAAGTTTACTTTACTTATAATAAATCAGTCAATCAGTTAATATTCATATAATATTATACATGCCATTTTAACCTTGTAACTGAAATTGTACATACTCTTTAAGTTGTATAAAATCGCAAAGTAAGATTGTAGCGAACATATATTTTTATAGGAAAGTAAAACAACGTCAGTAGAATTAAAGAGTATTTTTAACCAGGCAAAGCACAGTTGTAAAATAATTCAGTTGGATTTTATTCTAGGATTTCTGTAAATCAGGTCAAAAGGAAAGTTGAAATGTCCCACAAAAGAAGAGCATTCCCAGTAAAACATCAAAACTTTTCCCTTTTAACCTTAGCCGGGCAATTTTATACATTGTCGTTTCGATAAAAATAAAGGAGAAAAACGTCAAAAGAGAGGTCTTGTAAGCATCAACACATATACATTCACAGAACATTGGCAGAAATATATCCCGAAAATTTTCTAAATATAATTTCGCTTAACAGTCTTAAATATGTACATGCGATTGTAAAAAACTAGACAAAAAAACTGAATCGAAACGCTTAATCATTTATTAAATTTTAGTGCGAATAAAGAAAAAAAAAGGATATCACAAATAAGCCGCATGCAAAATGCTAGGCGAGTAAAAACAAATAAATATAACGACAATCCATTTGGCTTATTTGTATTCATAGTGCTTTGGAAACTCCCCTTGATAATGAAATTTATTTACTTTAGGGAGGAGGTTTTACGTATGTCGGGCTCATAAAAACTAATGGCATAAATATTTAGGTTATCCACAAACGTTTTTGTGTTTTCACATAACTCATTCACCAAAGGCTTACTAATTTTAGAATCTACCAAAAAAAAGATTTCTGTCAATTTCGTTTATTTATAAAACTAAAAGCATATAAGGCAAAGCTCACTGTAATTACATTTCGTTGAAAACAAGTCTATTAATTATTTTGAATTCCTATCTACAATATTTTATCAAATTTTTGATGTCATGTTTATAAAATTTCCTCGTACTTGTTAAGATGCACACATAGTACTTGATCTTAATATAACTTGTATAAACTTTCAAACTTCTGAGAAAAGCTGTTTATAGAGAAACGTTAAATTCAACACTACGAATTTTCTTTTTCATACAAACAAATTTTCAACACCAACATGTATTAAAACTTGTAGAACATACATACTTGCTATTTTACGGCCGAAAAAGATAAACACAATAATTGCCGGAGTAAACATCACATACAACTACGTTTAGCTTCTATGACAATAGAAATAATACTGTATTGGCATTGAACGTAATCTGTTGTTGCCTATGACTAGAAAGGTAACTAATAAAATTAGTGCTTTAATTGTTTTGCGTGTAGTAAATCTTAATATAACCGTGACTGGTACGATATAATAGTTAGACTGAATTTGATCAAAAACTAGTTGAGGTACCCGTGTTTTGCTACCAAAAGGGAAGGTGTTACTCGTGATGAGGACCTTCCGTACAGAAAATTAAATTTTAACCCTAATATATACCATCAAAAGTTTATTGTTTAGCATTCACTTTTTGTTTAAAATGGAAATATAAAAATCCAAAACCAAAGGAAGTAGGGAACGCCACTAAAATTGTCGCCATCTTTAAATAGCAAAATATCGGAACTAAAAGCCTTTAGACTGACCAGTTAAACAACCATGAAAAAGTACATGTAAATCGGACCAGTGGTTCTTGCGTGATTCAGTTACACGCAGACACACATCCTCACCATTTTTATATATTAGTAGAGATTATTATAGATATAGATGTATGAATAAATGTATGAAATAATTAACTCGTCGACCACGTCGCGTTTTTTGAGACGAGGATTCTTTAGTTTATTTAATAGGAACAATAGCATCAAACTACAGATACATCGGTAGTTATCGTTAGATAGCAAGCAATGTCTTATCAGGGACCTTCTGGGTGGTTGAAATCATGCTATACGCGAGAGCTTTGACAATTAATCCCTTTCCATGAGCATTACATCAATGTGACCCATCCAGGATGAATGAAGATTGATAGACTTCACTCATCTGTCAGTTTTTT
>DWNE01001989.1:0-20069 GCA_018249875.1 Cecropterus toxeus | reverse complement strand
GTCCATGGGCGGCAGTAACCACTTACCATCAGGTGGGCTGCTTGCTCGTTTGCTACTTCATATTTATAAACAAAAAATATAGTAAATATATAATATAGTTGTTGGTCTATAAACCAATTTAGTGTTAATGAATGGAATCAAATTGAGAAAGGTATCGTACTTTATTCCTCTGATTGCTGCGGGAATAAATTCTAAACCGTATTCAAATATTTATTCATACAGATAGGGATTTATTAATATTTTCCGATAGTTCAAATTTTCAGCTGCTTTCAAACTCAATTTTAAACTACTCTATATACGTTTGAATCTATGCCTACGCCCTCGTATTTTTCTTTTATGTATTTCTTGTCTGAATAAATGGTTTCATGTAATCAAGCACAATTATTTCGGAGATGTAATATTAGCTTCAGTTGTAAAAACTTACGACGTAGGCCTCCTGTTATAGGTAGAAGTACCACTTCTTCTACCTAGGTCTATAGAACCTATAGAACGGACATCTAAATTCAACATTCAGATGTCTGTCTGGCCGGCGATGAACCTGGAACCACAGCGCGTCAGACCGGCATGGTGACCGCTCCGCCAAGCGGGTCGTCAAACCCTATGTCTAGTTACTTCAATACCCATTACATTCTAAATAAAGAAAGCTGATGTCAAAAGCATTTGAAAATTCATATCCAAGGACTAAATATGATCGTCTATAGCTTACCTCGTTCAATAATATCCCATTAATCCACCCCATTAACCCGTCATTGTCGTACGCTCCGACGATCAAACTCCAATATTTTTATTCTCCTAATCCCATCTCAAGATTGCACACTACATGCTGCGACGCAGGTAGATCGGAAATTAATTAACGGTCTCGTTACCACAGCGTAGCGAAATATCGTAGGTTCAATATAAAGTCCAGAATAAAGTAATGTAACACATGTATGGGTATTAAAAAGGTTATGTAACTATATAGTTTAATCGAGGAGGCAGCAAAGCAGTTCCTGAAAGGTAAAGAGGTGTAGGTTAGAGGTTTAGGACGGTGTAGGAGATACTTCTCCTACCTACTGGTAGGAGGCAATCATTTTTCCTCAATTAGTAATCGGCTTGCAGTTTAGAAGTTTCTTATTGCATATGGAGTAAATATTATTTAACCTTGAGAGGCAGTGACCATTTTCTTGCAGGTAGACAATGCAGCACACCTGCAGGAAACAGCTCGTTTGCTATGTCAATGATTTCTTGCACGTTGTTTAAATTCTAAAAGAAAAGGTTCTTCAATTTTAATCTACATATAACCCAATAACTAAATACAATGTACAAATGCAAAAGATATTTACCATCCCTCATTCCACTAGGCTGACAAATAATTCGATTATTCGAATTGTTTGTCTACCAATGGAATTTTCGTTCACTGGTTGAATCAGTGAATAGTACATCTACGCGCATGCGCGTGAGTATATTCACTGGTTGAATCGGTAAAATTTCACTAATTCATTTAAAAGAGAAAACATTCGAAAACTTGCAAATAATTAGATTATTCTAAAAAATATATAATTATTTAATTTTTTTTCGAAAAATTTGAAACTGTTTTCGATGCAAGTTTTGAATCCAATATAGGTAAACATTCGATTCAGAACTAATAATTTGTAAGTTTTCGCACACCCCTACTTAATATAATTATATTAAAACAATTCTTTGTTCTCTAAACTCACTTTAAATCATTATACACTAACAATAACATTGGTATGTTTAAGTTTTAATGATACGTTACGTCTGTACTGTGGCAGGTACTCCGCTCAGACTGCCAATTACCAGCTGATGAAGAATAGAGCCTCCTGCTCGCAAATACTGCCGAGCGCGTAAATATAGCCTTAGATTGTTTACTTAGTTGTTTCTTAGATAGAAACAAAGTTGTTCGACAGAGGAAGCACCACCGCCACACCTATTTCTAGCGTGAAGCAGTTCTTACGTTTCGGTAGACGGGTGTGGTTGCCGGATCATTTATATATTTATTTATTAAAAACTTACTTCTAACATTACAGGTTTCCCTAATGCGTTAGTGTAGTGAATGAGGCGACCATCTTAGTCTTCAGGAGTAGCAACGCATCTGTGATCGAATTCAGATAGAACCCCTGTTCTATATAAAGTTGCTTACAGATGTCCATGGGTGGCAGTAACCACTTACCATCAGGTAGACTGCATGCTCGTTTGTTGCTTCATTCTTATAAAAAAATGAATTTGCAGTCCATCTGATGGTAAGTGGCTACTGCCGCACATGGACTCTTGTAATCAACCCCAGGGGAGATCAGTCTTGCCTCAGGTTAGCCACTGATGCGTTGCTCATTTTATTAACGAAAGGACCCTCAACAGTAAAATACCTTCATCTGAATAAATTCTTAGAATTATATCCTATTACCGTTCCAGCAGTCCAATTTATGGAATTCAGAGAATTCAGAACGCCTTAACGATCTCGCATTTCGGGGGTCTTATTTAAAGATAAAATGTGTTCTGTGAATATTATAAGTATATTAAAGTCCTTCGGAAAATTATGTCTTTTTTATATATAAAGCTCTCGTAAAACTTATCGATATCGAATCACTGGAAAAAGCTCGCCACCGTGGAAACTTTTAGCCTTTGCATTGCCTGGTAATAGTTTGGTAAAACAGTAGATACAATACAGTTTATAATAATTGATCAACGCTTCGTAATTAAATACATTTACTGTATCATTATCTGTAGAAGCTCGGAAAAGTTCAGGACACGAGGAATCCATACGTCTAAAATTAAAGTTAAGCTTAAGCATTTAGTATACCAAAAATGGTATTCTCGCTAATGCTATAATGAAGTAAATACATACAAACAAACATACATACATACATGTATACATACATACATACGCTCGAAAATTTTTACATTGTCCTTCTCTTATGACAACCCGCGTGGCCGAGCAGTTACCATACCGATCTAACGCTCAGTCGGTCCCGGGTTCGATCCCCGGCCAGACAGGCATCTGAATGATGAGTTTAGATTTCTGTTCTGGGTCTGGATGTTTGTGTATTCGTATGAAAGCGTGTAGAACGCGTCTAAAGCGTCTGTGGGTCTATGAGTTTAGAAACCGTTGAGCGGTAAACGTTAAGCGTTAAGTTAAGATCATTAATGTTAACTTAACGCTTAACATTTACGTCTTAACTGGTTACATAGGCGTTCTTACAACTGAGGACTAAGTCGGAACGCCTCGAATGAGTATGACTTCCTTACACTCTACAAACTAGAACCCAGTATTCAGGGATATGAAAAAATAATCGATTATTTTAAAAATCGATTATTTTTTTTAGGATAATCGATTTCCTGGCCATAAATAATCGCTTTTAATTAATCGATTTTTGGATAATCGATTATTTGATTAACATAAAACATCGATTATTATAAAATCGATTTTTGCCCAGCCAAGTCGCATCCCTACCAACATTACACAGAAACAGATGTGGCGGTATGGCCTCCGAAATCGAATCACAAAGGATTCTACCACCTTGAAAATCTTGAAGCTTGGAATTTATCAATCTTCTTAAAAATAGTTAGAGCCAGCGTCTACGGAAAATTGAAACATCAAACTGGTTGCCAATACTCATGGAACCTTTCGCTCAATTATGGAAGAGCCCCGTGTTATAGCATCGTGATTTTTTGCTTTATATTAGCCACAAACAAGCTCGATATTTTGATAACCTGCTTAGTTCTATAAGAAACAGGTTACTTCTAGTGTGCACCGGCGTTTTTAAGTTAATTACTAAACCTTGGCCTCAAGGTTAACACATACTAGAAAAACATATCTGCATAATGTTAAAGGCATAGCGCCATAAGCTCAAATAAGTCTAGAATATAGAACTGAAGTCTATGTTGAAATACCTCATAACTTAGACTTCGTCTTCGAATACTTGCAATTAGATTAAGTTAGGCTACCAGGTACTATGCTAAAAATATATTCCTGCTTTGTTTTCTAATATTTGTATAGTAACCACCGCGTAATACATTAGTGATATCCTTTACTTTGCTTTAAAATCATCCGTTCGCCTACATATAAATATTATTACTCGAATATACTTTCAATTAATATTTAATTAATACATAAGTATCTGAATACGATTTACATTGTAAACAATTTTATAAAATTTTCGATTCCATTCTACTCGAGATCGAAATATCGGACGTTGAATAACAAAGTTAATGCAGATGTATTCGCAACACGTAGGACCTTGGCCTTGAGGTCATTGGTTGAGGAACTTGTCTTCCGGACAAATCTTTGACAGTCGCATCTGGATTGTTTGTGTTACGATGTTTTACGTGATGTTTGTTTGTAATATGTATTATATCTTGAGCTACATATTATATGCCGAGATTGCAATTTTCACTGTGAAATCTAAATTTTGGTAAAGATCCGGTTACCACTGTGTCATCGTTCTTTATATTATATCACATAGTCAAAATCTGGCTTAGTATCTTAAAAGCATTTGTGGATATGTGCCAACATTGTTTATGTAGGCTTTCATTCATAAAAACTCAATTGTAATCGCTATTATAACAGACAGTTTCTATTAAACAATCCACATAAATATAACGACTGAAATATTAAATTTTTAAAAGTTGCAATACTGGTTATACACATTCAACCTAAATGGTTTAGCTATCAACCTACAAACTAATGGACTTTTTTTTTATAAATATGAAGTAGCAAACGAGCAAGCAACCCACCTGATGGTAAGTGGTTACTGCCGCCCATGGACATTTGTAAGCAACTTCATATAGAACAGGGGTTCTATATGAAGTCGACCACAGATACGTTGCTACTCCTGAGGACTGAGATGGTCGCCTCATATAAAAGTGAGCCGGCAACCACACACTTCCACCGAAACGCCTGGAATGCTTCACGCTTGAAATAGGTGTGGTGGTGGTACTTCCCCGGTCGAACTACATTGGTATTTCTTAGTTCTACAGTTTCTACACTAGTTTATTGGACATAGCAAACTTGGCAAATGTCCATTTAATAATATTGGTACTATGAAGATGACAGTACACACAGCACTGACTACTTTTATTAACTGACAATTAATTACAATTTCTGATAGTTTTTTTTGCTAAACAGGTGATAGTCCATGATCTAGAGACAAAGTGTCCGATAGAGGTGTTGCAACACCAACGCGCGGTGTGCAGTCTGAGCATAGACCCGTTCAACGAGCGCGTGGTCGCCACCGCCGGCAATGATGGTCGCCTGCTAATCTTTGACACCAGACAATCTGTTCATGGTAAGTTTAATGTTCACGTTCATGTAATGTTTCTTGATATGAAAATACTGACAGACCAACTTTTTCTGTATGTATGGGAGGGACCCCACTTAACTAGCGATCTTAGTGTTATTAGGTTGTTAAAGTTATGTAAAAAGGGGGAGAAAAAATTAACGATTACATTTATTAATTTTTAAGTGATCACCATGATTTTTAAGAAATATGTCGTACATTTTGTGGACAACTTATTGGTGTTTCTGTGAATGTTTTACTGTACTGATGAGTAAACAATATACATAATACCTCATATATAATATGGCAATCCTATTGGTTTAATTTCTTGTTTTTTTTAGCTACACAATTACCTTGGGCGATACGGTTGCTTTACTTTTTTGGCAATACAGTTGCCTTACTTTTGGCGATACGACTGCCTTACTGTTTTCATTGGATTGCCCTACTTTTAGAGAGTACACCTTATTTTGACTACAGGCGCACTAGTGCATGAGCTACTTGTGTCT
Source organism: Cecropterus toxeus (assembly GCA_018249875.1). NCBI lineage: Eukaryota > Metazoa > Arthropoda > Insecta > Lepidoptera > Hesperiidae > Cecropterus > Cecropterus toxeus. The sequence goes on along the minus strand of DWNE01001989.1, from coordinate 14,290 downwards.
TTTAACACCAACATCATAAAGTTTACTAAACTGTTGTGTTTTGATACCACTAAAGTAATCTACAAACATAGTGAATATATATGGCTGCATGTAAATAGCGCGTATCCCGCAGAGTCGATGGTGGTGACTCGTAGCAGGAAGGCCTTCCACGGTGTGATGTACAACCCGCAGCATCCCGGCTTCATGGTATCGGCGAATGCGAGAGACGGCGTCGCTCTCTGGGACCTACGGTTACCCAAAAAGTGAGTTATATTGCTTGACTTTTAAGCTTTTGGGAATTTTTTTTTTTGGAAAGTTGTAATGATCAAAACATCTTAAAATGTCGAAAATCAATCCACCAAGGAAATATAAACCCTCAAAGTGTATAAATTGTCTAAGATTAAATTTCAATTATGTGTATGTTATGTAATGTTGTTTTGAATGCCCTTATGTATATAATATAGAGAATCTACAATATTATACAAGTAAGATTTTTGTATCTACATTCATGCAATAAACGATTGATTGAAGATTAAAAAAAAAATGCCATCACTGGACGCTTGAAAGATGTGAAACATTGTGTTCGTGCAAGTAACATGCATAAGAGACAAGATTGCTACAGCTACTCAACAGATAACATGATGAGAATAACGCCATCTATGATATGAATAATACCGCAATCTTTTTTTTTTTGTTACTTCACTTCCGCAAATTTATAACAGATGGCGCAAAAATAAATAAATATAAGCATCGCCACACCAACAATCAGGTTTACCTAGAGATGTTTTACGTAAAAAAACACTGTAAGATATGAAATGAAATGTATTTTTTGTATAGACCTACGGGGGCACGTACAAATTGTCCATACAATATTTTTCAACTAAGAAGAACCGGTAAGAATCACAGCGGATTAGTCTTTATAGTGAAATATAGTCTCTATAGTTAAATATCCATTTCGCAGCCCGGCAATCCGCTACGTGGGCAACAACGGCACGTGCCAGAACAGCATGAGCGCGCGGTTCAACGCGGCCGGCACGCACGTGCTCGCGCTGCGGCGCCGCCTCGCGCCCGTGCTGTTCGCCGTCGCCGCGCCCGAGCCCGTCGCCGAGTTCTACCACCAGGACTACTATAACTCCTGCACGATGAAGAGCTGCTGCTTTGCGGGGAAGGGCGATGAGTACGTGCTCTCGGGGTCGGATGATTTTAACGTTTACATGTGGAAGATACCGGATATTGGAGGTGGTTTTGGTATGTTTGGTTTTTTTCATAATGATAATAATGATCAATTTTTACTATCATACAAAAAGCATGAATTGAGATTATGGTATACCTCCATTTGAAATGCATTATAATCAGAGGCCCATTTGGCATCACATGACAAACAACCACAGAACAAAACTACCAGTTTTTTCTACCTTATATCAAGACTACTTGTTCCGACTATGGGATATGACCTGGTATCAGTTGGAAGGAAGTATAAAATTGCATTATAGTCATTAATGTAATGTAATGGAATGGAATGTCATGACCATACAATTATAGGTTAAATTGATGGCCTCTTTGCCGTTTCATAATATATATGATAAAAAGAAGTTAGGCTAGTTAATAATTTAACACGGTCAATGTTTATTTCCAGACATGGTTGTCGAGCCGCCGCAAATAGTATTGTACGGGCACAGGTCGATCGTGAACCAAGTACGGTACAATCCTCATTACTGTGTGTTCGCTTCCTCTGGTGTTGAGAAAATTATCAAGGTAATTAATAAATGTGTTGTATAGTCATAAAGCCAGTATATGAAAGCATCGCGGCGTTATGCTGCAACGTGTTATAAAGCGTGCCATTTTTAAAGCAAATGTTTCATGACGCTTTCTGCGTTATGACGTTGTTGTCGGTGCGGCAATACATTTTGTGACGTGGTTGCCATGAACATACCGAAAGCACAAAAACACTTAAACAATCACCACTTAGAATAGATTAGAATTCACTTTATTGCCCAATTTAAACAAACAAAAATTTAAAAAAACACAATGTTGATAAGTCATATGCAATAGACGATCTTATCGCTGCAGCGTAGCAGCGATCTCTACAAGTCAAGCTATGGATGGAGTAGGTGAGAGGAAATGGGACAAAAAAGTGGCAGGTGTTTATCTAGTTACCAAATATTTAAATGGTTACCTGGTCTAAAACGACCTCTGGCAAGAATAACGTATGAAATCAATGTTTGACCATTTGGTTCGTTAAGTCATTGCCTAACACCATTTACTAACCAATAGCATATCTTTGATATTCTTTTCATCTTTTCTGTTACTTAATTCCATCGTGCCAAGCGACTAATGACTGTGTTAGGCATAATTTGCTTATGTTCAATTACGTTATGATGACATGTTTTTTGTTTTCGTAAATTACAGGTGTGGTCAGCACTAGAATATCCACAGATGAGGGGTACTCTCCTGGAAGAGGCTCAAGGTTCCGACAACCCTCGCGAGGTGTACAGCCACGAAGATTATGTCTCGCTTGTACATCTGAGTGGACAGGTTAGTGTCAAGTAAATACATGAATAAAATCAAATGCAGACATAAAATAATCACTTGTCTCTCAGTAGAATTCCCTATGTAATATGAGTGATTAATGCACATAAGAATAACACAAACATATATAACAAAAATTAAACCTAAAAAAATAAAACCTAGATAAAATATTGTTTACAGCAGTCATCTCTATTCTTTGGAATTGGTATTTGGTATTATTTAATATAGCAATTGTGTTGCTATATTAAACAATACCGTAAAAATGTGTTTCGGGTTTATATGGAGCTAGTTACAAAAGCCTTCAGTGACAATTTAAGACTGGGTTCTTTTCTTAGTTATATAATACATAAAATATGTATTCCAGTATATATCGCACAACTATGCCGAGCAGTCTACAAGCGAGGACCCTCGCATGATGGCGTTCTTCGATTCGCTGGTGCAACGCGAGCTGGAGTGTCTCGCCGAGGAGTCTGACTCCGCGGACGGGTCAAGCTCTGCCTCGCTGCAGGGACACGACTCCAGCGATAGTGATAGTGATCAGATCGCCGTTGATTTCTTGCCACTGCCACCGAAGCGAGGTAATAGCTCTACTTACTTAATAAAATAGACAAATTGATAGAAAATTTCTTAAACCTGACTCTGTCATTGACTAGGCTGACAGATTGAATGAATTTGATACGATATATACAAATGATATTTTAGATAGAACTTCCTAATAAGTTAGACAGAAGAAAACATTTTTGGAAATTCACCACCAAGACGGTGTTAAGGTTTTTGCATGGAAGTTATATCATAAGTATAATGTGATAGATATAGTTAATTTGAAAAGACGTGGAAAAACAATGAACATCACAGGATATCCCGTGTAATTTTTTTCATCATAATCATACAAATTGTTGCTCTTTTGTTAGCAAATTCAAATGGAACTCGAAGTCAAAGATGCCCCAACCGACTCGCACGTTTGGTTGCATCCCGGTATCCCAAGAATGTGCGGTCGCAGAAGAGAGGCTCTCTGAGGTATTTAAAAATATTTTTAGCATGAAAATCAATTAATTTACCTCGCACCTAAAGTGATTCAATACAAGACGCGGCATCAATGTTGCACCGAAATTTGTAATTTTTATTATTTGAAGTAGATCCTTTACAGAATTTCTTACAGTAGTGTAATTTAGACTTCTTTATATGTCATCAGGAAACCATTGTTCACTAATCATATAATCATGTATTGTCTACATATCCCCATTCTATAGCATAAAACTACTATGGACCACTTAACCTTATCTATAGTTTAAACTCAAACATCTTGTGAATCTGTAATATCATAATGTAAAAATTAAAATATTTGAATATAACATCTTATTATCCACCATAGACGAAGTAAACAATCCCGCACATCGATAAGCAAGTCTTCATGCAAGGGCGCTCCAACGTCCAGCAACAAGGGCAAGCGCGCGGCTCCGCGTCGCTCGAGAGGCCAGCGGCGCCCGGCGCTTAGGGCTCCGCTGACGTTACCCTCCGCCCGCTCCCGGCTCTCCGCCCCGTCCAGCGAGAGAACTGACTCAGATGAACCAGCGCATTGTTTGTATAGGAATACTGGCAGAGTAAGTCAAATTGTTTCTGTTTTACTGCAATCATGGATATGAAATACCCAACTGTTATATGTAGTTGCAAGTTAAGGTGGTGGTGAAAGGTCCGAAGGTGGTAGAAACAGTGTAGTTCGATCGGAAGGTACCGCCGTCACGCCTGTTTCTAGGGTGAAGCATTTCTTGCGTTTCGATGGAAGTGTGTGTGTGTGGTTGCCGATTCACTTATATATGAGGCGACCTCTGTGAACGACTTCAGAAGTCGTGCAGTAGCATGTGATTTTTGGAAGTTTTTTACCATCTCTACCTAGAACAACTAGATTCTACCATATTTTATTAGTGACTTGCTTATTGCTGTTACAGATCGTTCGGCCACTTCGCAGGCGTATGAACATGACAAGAACGGCTAAACGGAAAAACAAAAGCTTCAGAATAGAAGTTATAAGTTTAGGAAATAATGGTAAGCATGGAAGACCAAAAATTCGTTAATTAGCTAATATCACGAACCTTTATTATTGCTTTGTATTATTGAATCTCTTTTAAATAGTACACCTTATTTTCTTACTGACTTATAAATATTCTTTATTGCAGGAAATTCTATGGCACAGGACAGTAGCGACAATAATAATTATAACAATTTTGAAGACTTCGACAACAATCTAGCGTTACCAAGTACGAGCACAGGTAGGTTTTTCCATTTTCATGTTACAAAAATCGTATTCTTCAATTATATACCGAATAAAAATAAATTGTGTGGTTTAAATAATATTTGTATTTAGGTTATAGGGGTCAAAGTTCTTCAGCTCTTTTCCGTATCGCCGAGGTGGATTCAGATGATGACCAGTCAGTCAGCAGCCGACCGATATCACCAAGAAACCAAAACGGCAATCAGAACATTCCTAACAATCTAATTAGTATTATTCCCACACCCATCAATGGTTCACGGGATTCTCTAGGCGATTCTCTTCGTGTCGAACCTCCAGACTCTGGGAGCAACTCATCACCGCCGCCTGAAAGCCGTATGCGACATAACTTGCGACGGGTGCGAAGAAACGGCCGACTAAGTTTCCATCGCTCAGATTCTAGCGAGTCCCCACCACCCAAAGAATTATCAGAACGTGCCAGCACCTCAGCTATGGACCAAGTATCACCAAACACGAGCTACAACAGGACCGTGGCGAGACTTATGAACGAGACTAATGAGAGTGAACTAGAAAGCAGTTGTAGCACAGAGAGTAGCGCTTGGCCCGCGCCCAGCGCCCTGGGAACACCAGACAGCGGCGTTGGCACTGCAGTGGGCAGCAGTACTAGGAATACCCAACCGGTCGATGACGTCTCCGACGATCCCGAGTACCAAGCACTCAAGTTCCGGCAACGCGTGAAAAAAGCACGTCGCAACTACAGAAATCACATGGACTCCGATTCGAACTGAAGTAGTTTTAGGCGGGTAGGTTATTTTGAAATGTGTTCTAATTTTGAATAAAGTTGTTATATATTAAGCGACAACTATCCAACGACTGCATCTTCTATCCTATATTTTACGGTTGTTAAGGGTCTGGTCACACCAGTATGTTCCGCACGGACCCACGCACATTATGAATAATTTTATTTTAAGACAATTGAAGGGGTCAATGTAATGCGGTTTTTATTAAATTTGTATTTTTTATGATTACATAAATCGTTTGTTTTAGCATCTTAAGTTGTGATATTGTTTATACATTGTATGAAGTATATTATACATTTCTTAATATTAAAAAATATCATCACACTGAAATATGATATATTTAATGAAAATCTTTATACATGATCCTATTTAAATCAGGTTAACATTGCACCTCTCAGTTGTTTCTTATATATTATTATATAATAACGTTAGTGGTCTTTTTAGTATTAAATGCCTGCATTTTTGTGATGTGCCATTTTTTATGCCGTGGTTATGTCTATGCATACTTGTTAATGTTTACGGATAATATATTATAAAAAAGCGGAAAGATATTTAAAAATATATATCGCTTCCTTTAAAAGATGTGTTAAACATGTATGCGGGCACCTCGATCTCTCAGACAAGAACCAATGTGGTGGCCTTAGTTTGGCTTTTTAACATTGTATAGTTAATTTTTATTTTAGAATTATAATTATATATGTATGTGATTTGTTTATTATCAAATACTTAACTTATAATTAGACTGTAAGAAACATTAATGTTCCCTGATAAGGTTGTTAGCAATAATCAATGCTGATAAATAAATTGACCTAAAATATTACTTTCAGTTTTATTTCTGTTTTATTGTACATACTTTACTAAGAACTTTATATCATACAGATGTACATAATATAAAATAATAAAGCGAGATTCAACTGGTTTATAATTTATGGTGTTGAATTAAAATATTCAATATATTTCAATATCCTAATGTCGGCTGTACTGTACATACTAGACGAGCACGAGCTGAGGGTTTCGTTCTATAATGTCTCGACTCGCAAGGCGAAAACCGACTCCAAAATGAGGTGGCGAGTACTGGCGAGACAATCTGAGTCAGTGAGGCCATAGATAAGTATAAGTTACTAAAAAAAGTGAGACTGCTTTAGAGCACCATGTCCTTATGACCTGCTTCAAGATGTGTAAACAAGCGTATATAACCGCCATAAAAATGGCCACATAATTTTATTAGTTTCCTTCTAACCTTTGAAAAAGACTCACATGGTGTATATATAATGTACTCTTACATTATATATACACGGAAGACTCCCAACCGTCTAAACGATGCGGTAATAAATGTTTTATATTAAATATCTACTATGAATTACATCGAAATGACAATTTCTTATAATTATTATTTCTATGCATTCACTGCTCAATGACTCTTGGAGTAGAAAGAATTATATTTTTTTATATTTTGCAATAATATTTTTTGTTACATTTTGGCTGCGTATACAATGTGCCCACATCTTAATAAAGCTTTAAAAATGCAAGCGTCAATTCAAGGAAACTGTCAAATAGTGATGCGACTCGAGTAGGATTTTGTGACTCGAGTCACTCGAACAATTCTGATACCTCACTCGAGTCCTACGAGTGAAAAATCTTACTTAAATTTTCACGACCAAAAAAAAATAAATAAACGGGAATATCTAACTTGACAACCAAAAAAAAAACGTCAATATCTAACTTGACGACCAAAAGACAATAAAACGGCAATATCTAACTTGACGACCAAAAAAAAACCGCAATATCTAACTTGACGACCAAAAAAAAAACACGACGGAAATAACGTAGTGACATTTACTGACAACAGAATCAACTCGATGCGACTATTTCACTCGGTAACTGACTCGAGTGATATTTTTTTTCACTCGAGTAACGAGTGTGTCTAATCCACTCGAGTGACTCGAGTAAAAACCTGACTCGAGTCGCATCACTACTGTCAAATGTCAGAATCAGCCGGTGACTAAAAAGAAATTAGGATTTCAGAAATATTCAGTCCTTTTTCAGCCCATTTAGAATTTTGTATTCAGTCGAGGCAGACTACAGGGAGGGGCGTCAAAAGAAGGTTCGTAGACCTATCGATTTTCTGTAATCTTCCATCAGCGTTTTACGATGGATGGCTTATTGAGATATAACACATTCTTAGCAGAGCATAAACCACAGCTCGTTCTTTCTGGAGTGCCTGAACATTTTTGGCCGACGATATGTAAAAAGCTGACCGATCAAATTTTCGATGCCGGTTTGTCTTTTCAACTTGCTTCAATTGAGTATGAAGATGGCGATCAAACTCCTTACGACCCTCTCTGGAGCGTTTTCGCTACACGAGACATCCAGCCATCGGATCCCAGTCACGTCTACTTAATAGACCACGCGTGGACCTTTAAAGCTAACAATATCAGAAGTAATCTAAGAAATGTGCCAGGTCTTCTAGGAAGAATGTGCAATTTAATGCAAATCACTGCTAATAGTGTCGAGGAACAAATAGAGGAAGTATGTAAAAGTATGTGGAAGTACGCTCACACGTACACCATAGGAGGCAGCGAGTTCTCAGTCGAGGACAGAATACCAATGTGGTACGTCATGGATGAACTGGGCTCCGGTATCACTCATTCTGACAATTATAATTTCCGTGCCGTTCCTTTTATACATATACCCGAACAACTCACTTATACTCTATTATTCCCTGTAAAAGATGTTGCTGAAGGCTGCCCTATTACTAGGAATTTTGTGGAAGGAGATTACACAGGCCTGCAAAGAGAAGCAATGCTACTGCCTTGGGAAGGATATTGTGAATATGATGTCGAAATTAAAGAACCATCCTCTAAATATTTCTTGGAAGGGCATATTGTTGAATCACTACCTGCAGTGGACTTTACAAAGGACAAGTCTACAGGGAGACTAAAGGTTTACTCTGAATATGAGTATGTAAATCAGTATTTGACTCACCCTGAATTTGAAATTGTAGATAACGAGACTGACGCTGATATCCTATGGTATATAAATCACTTCAAGGATTACAAGGAACTGAGTGAAAATTCGCCACATAAATTTGTTAATCAATTTCCTTTTGAATATGTTGTTACTATTAAGGATTTGTTGGCTCTAGTGGCCAGACGGTGCTCAAATGAACATAGTTCACAAGATGAACATGAAGACCAACCAGCTTGGTTCCCTACCACATTTAATATGAAGACCGAGCTATATCACTTAGTGACAAACTACATGCGTAGGGAACAAGCTGGCTTAAAAAATCACTGGATCTGTAAGCCTTATAACCTAGCCAGAGGACTGGATACTTATATAACCGACAATGTGTTCTTTTTGTGTCGTCTGCCTTTGACTGGGCCAAAAATAGCTCAAAAGTACATTTCTAACCCGGTGCTATTTGATAGGCCAGATATAGGTCTTGTTAAGTTTGATATACGTTATGTAATACTTTTGAAATCTGTTAATCCAACAGAAGTTTACATTTATAGCAATTTCTTTCTTAGATTTTCAAATAAACCATTTGCTTTAAATGATTTTGAGGATTATGAAAAACATTTTACTGTTATGAATTACAATGATGGTGCTCCATTGTTTAGGTTGCTATGTGAGGACTTCAAAGAGGCCTGGAGCAAGCAATATCCAAATCATGATTGGTTAGATGTTGAAAAATCTATATTTTCTATGCTCTCTGAACTTTTTGTAGCTGCCACATCGAAAGATCCACCTCGTGGTATTGGAAGAAGCCCACAATCCAGGGCTTTATATGCTGCTGACATAATGCTTAGTTGGCAGGACAAGAAAATAGATAATGTAATTCAACCTAAACTCTTAGAGATAAATTGGATGCCTGATTGTCGTCGTGCTTGTGAATATTATCCTGACTTTTATAATGACATTTTTTCTGCTATGTTTTTAGATAAGGATGTCAATACTTGTGTTCAAATTTTGTAAGAGTATTCTATTTATTAAGTATATTGTATTTACTCAAATTTATAATTCTTGTAACTTATAATCAGTGCTTTTCAGTATCAATTAGCAATGACATACACAGACTATCTATGCAATACTTTTATTTTATCTTAAAATTGTACAGCATTTCAGAGGTTTCAAAAGATAATGAACAATTAAATACATATACCTAAAGTATTATCACTTTAATTAAACATTGCTTGATTTCATAAATACATTAATACCAGATAAATGATTTAGTTTTTCTGAAGTATCCTTCTGTCATCATCCTGAATTGCTCCAAAAGGATTATCTTCATCAACATCTCTATAGCTTAATATTAGTAATAGAAGAACAACTAAAAGTACCACCATAAACATGATGCAATAGCGGTGATAAATACCTCCTCGTCTTACTCTTGATGATGGCAAAGAGTTCCTAAAAAAAGAGAAATGATGTATTACACGAAAAGATATACATTAGTCACTTGTGTTAACAGATGTATTAATGTCAACATTTATGGAAATTACTTATGATATTATCATCAATAAAATAATCCAAATGATATATGAGTAAATGCCAGAATGTATGAGTATATTATAAACCATTTTAAGTATGCAATGTATAAAAATTATTTAGAGGTTCTACTAACTTCCACCATCTGCTGATCCAAGCAAATGTTGACTTCTGCTTGTATTTATTCTCATCATGATCAAAATGTGATTGGATCCTGGAATGTTCAGTGGGCTTAAAGCCTTTCCTTGGAGCTTGACCACCTATAAAAGTATGAACAAATGAACTTTTTACTATACTCTTATAGTAATGGATATATATCCCAACCTTTTCTTGATTGTGGAATTTATCCTTAAACACATATTCAACAGACTACTATCCTAATTTCACACACATAATTAAGGTGCTCAAATAAAGGTAGCATGATACAAATAAAAGATTTTGAGTCTGCAATGTGTAGCCATTTCTAAAAAAGAAATCAGTAATTGGTTTCAGTAAGAATTAAATTGGACTGGGGAGGTACCACCACACCTATTTCTAACGTGAAGCAGTTCTTAAAAGTATGAGGTTACCAACTCACTTATATATGAGGTGACCATCTCAGTCCTCGAGAGTAGCAACACATCTGTGATAGATTTCAGATAGTACCCCTTTTCTATATGAAGTTGCTTACAAATGTCCATCGGCCGCAGTAACCACTTACCATCAGGTGGACTGCATGCACGTTTGCTACATCAACCTGGTTAAAAAAACATATATATTTGTATTTTTACTATACAAATGATGAGAACCATTTTCAAAACTTTACCTTGTAAATTGTCACGCTTAACAGTATGGTCATAAATGTTGACTGGCTCATCGGGTATCTGTACAATGGAATGTGGTGTGCTGGCGGCTGATCGATTTGTTGCCTCATCATCACTCGCACCAACTGGTGTGCCTCGGTGGCTGTCGACTGTGCTTTGGAAGAATGGGCTCTGTTCCATTGGTGACTGGCTACGTCTACTGGCTGCACCTTTCAAATCTTGATCGTCTGACAACTGTAATAAATATTACTTACAATAATTGTGAAATATACAATAAATACAAATGTACTAATTTTAAAAGCCTTGTGAACAAGTTATGATTAGGAGAAAGAGTAATATAGTTCATAAACTGCTGTTTTTTATTCTTTCATAAGATTACTGAACATAGAGTTCATCTAATGGTAAGTGGCCATTGTTGTCCATAGATATCTGTAAGCATCTTTATATAGAATTATTATTATTATGTTTTATCTGAACTCAGTCAAAGATGGGTAGCTCTTCCCAAGGACTAAGATCCCCATTTGTCCATTTGAAAGAAAATTGAGCTGGCAACCACAATTATCTATTGAAATATAACAAATGCTTAATATTAGAAACAGGATATACGTAGACGACTGAAATTATCCAAATTTTTTTTATTACTTTCAATACCTGCACAGATATCAATAGGTTCAGACCCTTGTTACACAAGTATCTTATAATTATGATACTCACCAAAGGTAATCCAAGACCAGCCCTGGCCCAGTTAACACCAGCCAGTTTCTCTCTAAGCACGTCTGCGACAGGGGACACCAGGTTGGGTGGTGGGAACACCGGAGTGGCACAGGATGGGCATTGGTAGCCAGCAGGAGCTGTTGTACGAGGCAGGGCTCGGTAACGCGATTCAGCACACTCCCAGTGGAATACATCTAAAAAAATATATTTAAAATGTACAATTATACACTAAATACCGAAGAATGTTATTGTAAAATCAATTTGTTAGATCAGACTATAATAAACTTCTAAAATACAATAGTCATTTATTGCTATTTTATATTTATAGTTTCAGATATAATGATTAACGGCACATTACTGTTATCTGTATTTATTACTGTATGCGATGAACCTATTAAAATGAGAATACTTACGGTAGCACGTAAGCCGGATACATTCACCCTCTGTCAAAGTTTTTGTGCAAATTTCGCAAATGGGATTATAATCACTATCTTGTAACCACTGGAGATATGACTGAATGATGCACTGGAAACAAACATTAATGGTAATAATGCGTCAACTTCAGCATTATAACACCAGATTGAGACGAACAAATCACACAAACCTTTGGGTGATTTGTCACCATACAATATTCACAAACATTTACTCTGTGTTCGAAACAAAATTGGTTCGTAACCCGCCTTTTGGGACACTTACAAAGTCCCATGTTTATAGTTTCTACGTGCTTATATCATAAAACTTTATATTCCAGGATTTTAGACAAACTAGAAATCATTCAATTTGTGCTATGATGTTTGATGATGTGATCTGTCAGAATGTCAGTCAGCCACGTAAAGAAAGTTGTCAAAATTTGTTGTTAATGGCGACGATGGTCGTTCAGCAATCAATAATCGCATTACTTTTTGCCTATTATAAATGACAAGAGAATGTTAGTTTATACCCTGTTCTTATTATTTAAGAAAATACAGTACGAGTACATTAATTTTAAAATTGGCACCAAAATTGGGGATGACTGTGTGAGGACACAGACTATAAAATAAATAATTTATTTCTGTCAGTACATCCGTGACATAGTAGTGTAGTATTCTGTGGTCACATACGTCAAAATAGAATGAACTGTATTGATATAATAATAATGAGAAATTAAGTTAATTACGGGCAATATTCTATTTACATCTATAAAATGACTACTAAGTTGTTAACGCTAAAACATCTAGTCAACAAACCCCTTATAAATTTTCTCAATCAGACACCATTATATCAAAACAATGTTACGTATAACCTAAAAAACTTCAACACTTCTACAGTTGCTTGTGTGAATTTCTTTAATAAGTGTAAGTAAAATTCTGTAGTAAATACAATAAGTTATTTCTTTGTATTAAAACGTGTAGTTTTCTTATAGTTTATGTATTTACTGTGACACTACTTATGCAAATTATTTTTTTTTTTTCTAAGTGCCCGCTGATAAGTTATGGAAGTCAGTTACATCTGTAAGTAACGCTGGTGCGAAGAAGGGTCGTGGTAAGGGAGCCGGTCGGATCCGAATCCGTGATTTGAATCGGGGGCAAATGATAGGCGTGGGACGCATTAACATGCTGTGGCCCGGCCTGTCTTCCCCTGTTATCAAGGGCAGGGAATTGTTGAAGCAGCAACGCTTGCCAGATGACCCCGATAGGTAATAATAACAATAATAATTTATTCATTTCAAGCTACAAAGACTCAAAAGTGTTAGTATAATATTTTAGACTTATCCTATGTTAGTTCCAAATCACACTTTTCATCTAAGGGCTCATACGCATTTATGCGGATAGCCGGATTGCGGTCAGCCGTCCGGCTAACCGCACGACGCGGTTGCGCTTGCGGTTAGCCGGGTGACGGGTAGACGCAACCCCAACCCCACTATGCTAGCACTAGCACTCCACCTAGTGTGTACAACAACCGTCCGGCTGGCTGTCATTCGGCCCACACCGCTCAGAACGACCAGAGAGGTCGGCCAGTAGCCGCATCACAGTGCGAATAGAAATTACAGTTTCGTACAAATTGTTGATTGTTGTCAGCCGCATGACTGGCCGCATTCCGGCTAACCGCATAATGAGTATGAGCCCTAAGATACGGTGAATCATTGCTATGTCATTCCATTAGAAATAGCACAGCAATGACCCACGTATCGGCAGTCTAATCTGCATTCAATCATGTTCAGGATGCTGTTGGTACCGCCCCGCAGTCTGCGCACAAGGGATCCAAATCTTTACCGCATAGTCACATAAAAGCAGTTGACTCGCACAGTCACGAACATCTCCGATGTGTTACAGGATCGGGGCAGTCAGCACCCTATTGTTATGTAAAGATGTTTATTAAGGAAAAGTTTTAATTAATAAACCTAAAACATATGTTGTCTTCGAGTCTGCCTTGCAGTGGGTTCTGGATTCCTATAGACTAGTGTTTTCCAAAGTGTGTTGTGTTAGTGGTTGCAAGGATCCATAAGGTCCTCTAGATATACAGACAGATGTTTATTTTATGAACTTATTTGTTTGGTGTTGCTTTTGAATTTGTGTATACTATGTCTACTATCGGGTGTCCCAAAATTAACGAACGATTTGGATTTGTCGCCATTTGTGCAGTAAAGTGTTAGCATAAAAAAAACAACATATTGACACCTGACAGTTAAGGGTTGGTAGAAAATCAACTTTACACTAAAGAACAACAAACCTCCATTACTGAATAATGTTTAAAAAAATAACAAAGCT
>DWNE01001988.1:0-20077 GCA_018249875.1 Cecropterus toxeus | reverse complement strand
TTAATATCTTAGAAATAATTAAATATTATCTTACATTAAAACTAGTCATTTGCAATTAGCCTTAAATTAATTTAAAACTGTTACCTCATTTTACGCATATTACGCGTATACATTTTAGCGTAAATCTAGTAATTTAGCGTAAATTGAGTATATTCTTCTCGACTATTGATTCCTTTTGCATTTTAATATACATTTGTTATTAAATTATCTATTGATAGCTTAGGTATTATTACATATACATAGATATGCATTACATATTATATACAAGAACAAGTTTCTACTATATAATTATCATATATAGATTCGTTTGACTAGTACATTTTCTTTTAATTTTAATAATATAATTTTTTTTAGAAATTTGTTCAAAGCTCAGTACGAGGACTAAGTTATAAACACATAATAAACTTTATATATGTTAGGTGGAATGTCCGAGTTGTACGAGTCATAGGAAATTTACGGATCATATGTACTGTACAGTACTCGGGTATCTGTGTGCACGAGCACTGTATACATACAGATGTATGCTTGTAAGAGAACATTGTGCCTATAGACATTGAACGTGCCTTGGCAGACACGAACATGTTTTTCTATTGTTATTTTTTTATCAGATTGAAATAGCAAATGAGCATGTAGTCCAACTGATAGTATGTGGGGACTGCCGCCCATGGAAATTTGTTAGCAACTTCATATATAATGGGGAGTATCTGAAGTCGATGACAGATGCGTTGCTACTCTCGAGCACTAAGATGGTCGCCTCATGTATAAGTGAGCCAGCAACCACACTATACCATCGTAATGTAATACCGTTTGATGCTAGAAATAGGTGTGGTAAGTCAAACTACACTGGTTCCACCACCTGGTAAATATAATATTGTGACGGTACAACTGTATCTGTGTTATAAATACAATAAAAGAAACACAGACGAAATGAGAACCTTCTTCTTTTTTGAAGTCGGTTAAAAACACATTAAAGTTATCAATTACTGACGTATTGACATATTTACTGCCACGGTACGTGTTTACTACGGCACGTGTCTGATACGGCACATGACTGCTACGGCATCTGTCTACCACGGCATGTGTTTGCCACATGTGTCTAACACGGCCCGTGTCTTCCACGCCACATGTCTGCCATAGCACGTGTCTACCACGGCACTGATCTACTACGGCACATGTCTACCATGACAAGTGTCTACTACGGCACATGTCTGCCACGATACGTGTCTGCCACGTTCAATATCTGTAGATATAAAAAGGGGCTAAATTTGAATGTACACATGACTGAACGAAGCTTGTCATATACACATCAGGTTTCCTCTTTTGTGTCTCATTTGTTTCGCGTCGTTCTTTCTATATACATATAATACCTTCGAAATTTACTATAAAACTAAGGGACCCTGTCTCAGCACAAATTTCACTGTTATTAAATACTATACTAGATTGTTCTAGAACTTAGGTGGTTGTAGCAACTTGCACTCTATGGTGGCAAGATTGTAAGTTTCGATTTATTTTAGATCTCGATTCTATGTATTGTTTGTAACTGTTTCGTTAAGACATTTTCATGCAGTGTCGTTATATTAACAAAAAAAAATGTTTATAGACGTAGAGACGTTGATATAATGACGTATATTGAATGTTGGGAATAAAATGGACCTAATTTGTCATTTTCTAGTACGAATTTCCCTTTTTACTAGACTTTTAGACAATATACTACATTTTCAGGCGTAATTTCAAGTATTTGACTAAACTTGCTGAAATTATTAGTTCGGTCCTATCCGTTCTCCTTATGCGATATAATATGATTATACATGCAATTAGTTTGATACAATTTGATCACTGCAGCCAATGGACATTCATTACCAATTTTAATTAATATGAAAACATCTAAGACTGCGATCCATTTGCTAATTCAGTGTTTTGAGGCAATCACTCTCTATGTAATATACACTTTACAATGCTATCAAAATATAATGCGAAACAAGCTCGCTAGATGTCGCTGCATGTATTAAATACATTAATTTAGTTTGCGTTTCAAATTGGATAAACGAAAATTGGTTACTTCTTACGACATTGCATGAAAATAGTCTTACATCTGTCTGCATTGAAGTATTCAATAATGTTCATAGCTTTATAAATGTAATCGTGAAATGATCTCAATATTATCTAGATATACTTATTACTTATATTCAAGTTTAGTTCCTCATAGAATAGATATACGACTTTAGACACCTTAATCAAATCATTTATTTATGTCTTAGGTTATAATAAAACCGTCATAGGGATATTTAGGTCGAGTTGAAGGCATTCTCTATATTTTTGGCTACTTTCAATAATCATAGCGAGTATATAAACGAACTAACGAATTCTGTGTATTTTATTACTGTTTTTACGTACTAATACATATAATCTATGCTTAAAGATCGGTGTCTATTTTCGTCGTTTTAAGGAATATATGATTGTGCAAATGTCAATTTATTAATTTCATATTGTGGTATGAAAGATTATACAATAAGGATTTTCGCTATAAATAAATACATTTTTCATCTATTTGACGCAAATGTAAGAAATAGCCATAGAAATAGCCTAGATCTATTGATCGACGTACGTCTCGAACGTCTATTTCGTAAACATCTATGTTTACTTCGACGTACAGTGTAAATATATAACGTAAAAAATGCGATTTATATTTAAATAAAAACGAAAAGATAATTCTGACTAATAATAGCTAATAAATAAAGCTAGAATCTTGAAATTTAGACAATATGTTCATTTTATGATGGTGACGTGCACTAAAAAAGTTGTTACATAGATAAAATTCAGGGGTTAAGCTATTAAGGCTGCTTAAATGTTTATATAATTCCAAAGCATTTCGCTTAAAATATAATAGGAAATTCCGATTTCCTTATTTCATTTTGTATAGGCTTTATTTCATAATGTAATTCATTTAAAAAATATCGTTACATAAATCGCATTTTCTTTTAAATTCTGTTATATGTTACAAAAATGGACGTCAAGTATTGTGTATTTTTTGATTCATCATGTTGTAACTTATGTTAGTAGGGTAATAGTTTTGCCACTTTACGCATTAGACGTACCTTGACATAAACAAGATTGACGAAATAGACGTAGTAATGACGCGTCGATTAAGTGATAGATCAAGGCTTAGATTAGTATGTGAATGTAACTTATTATATTAGCAACAGGTACTTCCTTATTTTATGAATAAATTAAGAATCCTTATTTACTATTCTATCTTTATTGTATAATCGATCGTATAACAACTGTCTCAGCTTATGAATCACAGATGTGCTCAATAGTTTGTATTCGTCTGTTTAACAGCATAATTGTAAGTAGATATTGAATTCGCTTTGTCTTTATGAGTATTGTAGATATTGGAGTATGTAGAGTTAACGAGTCGATGCGTAATTATATTGATTTAAAGTTTAAGGGTTGAAAATAAAAGGTTTATCTGTTGTTTTGATGCTATTATGTTGTGTGAAAAGTAAGCTCATCTTGTGATTAAAGTAAATCTTATTATACTTTGATGTGAATTGGAAAGAATTAGTATTACTTTTTTCTCAGTACTTACGACAGATATTCAACGCATGCATTGATTGCTAACCTCCTTCCACAATCCCCTCATCCCGACAATGATTTAGGCTTGTCATCAAAATCTGGTCAGGATGTAAAGACCATAAGGCCAACAATAACAGCAAAATAAAAAATGACCACAAGAACTGATTTACTTAGAAACAGAGCTCTTACTACGCAGTTATGTCAAAATTCCAATCATGATTTTCGGGATGTGTATGTTGTGAAGGATTGGTACACTGGACCTTTTTAATATTTCGGTTACTCCAAAAATGATTACAATTTAATTACGTATCGGTGATGTTGCCATAGCACCTAACATTTATCGTTAATATAATTAAATGTTATCATCATTCGTTACACCGTACCTTTATATTTCTTTGTAGTTTAAACGGCTTCTCGTGGGAAAATTTTAAGGATGTTCAGGCTTATTTTTAACGCGAACTGACCTTACCTTAAACCCCTTAATGAAGTTATTTGAAAAATTCTGGATGCAGTTTTAGTTTTACCTATTGATACAAAATATTTTACCTTAAAATGGCTTATAGTAATTTAAAAATTATTATCACAAATATATAATTTAGAATGGCCGTTTAAACTATTACGCTTTCTTCCTTCCTTCCTTTGTACTAACCTATCCTAACCTAAACGCACTCAATATTATTATCTTAGCCGCCTGTTAAATATTTATAATTATTTAGAATCTATTTTTCTATTATTTTCTATTATTAGTTATAAAGATATACTTTTTTTAACTTCAATAAAGTATTTACCTTCATATAATCGTTAGTTGAGTTATATTTATTATACTTCTAGTTATTTCATGGTATACTTGTGTGTGTTGGGTGTATTTGAAAGAATCGAATCACAGTGAACTTGGTCCAATAGATATTTCTATGGGAATTTATTAACACGTGAAAAATGGTGGTTACATTATATTTATTGAATTTTATGCAATTCCGCAATTCAGTGTGGGAATATAAGCAAAACTATCATACTAAACTATTTATGGTACTAGCAAAATCCATGAAGGCATTGAAGAATAAAACATTTTTTTCGATGTACAACCAGTGGTTGCAAGTATTAATGTTTTCCTGCCTCAGAAGGCGTATTAAGTAGCCCTAGTGTAGAAGTGTCCTTGGCGAAGTAGTATGGATTCATTGTATATTTAAAAGGTGGTAACACCCAAGTCCAATTGGTCCACCTTCACACTTATTTATAAAGTGAAGCAATTCATACTTTTAGTTGAAAGGGTCTAGAGGCCGGATTTAAACAGGTAGAACGTCTGTTCTATGTAGAGTTGGTCAGGTGGACTGAAGGTTCCATTATTTATTTTTATGCATACTTCGAATATTTATATCACATAAGCAGTGTTACATTTTACATGTTAGGCAAACTGACGGTTCCTACTACATGTAATTGCATTGCAGTGCTGTACTCCTAAAATTGTGAAAGAGCCCGTTGCATCGTGTATCGTATTTTACCTGACATCATCCATACATACGATCTAACGCAAATAAGTTTCCGAGCTCATAAATTATACCATCAAATCATACAAACGGTGATGTATGTTTTAATTTATTCAAAATTAGCTGAACTACCCATGCTTCGCTACGCATAGTTTTTTTCATACATCTGGTTACATTATCGAATTTTTCAGACAGTTCCCTTTTTTTCTCTTATTGAATATAGCCTATGTTCATCAGAGATAATGTAGGATTCCAATGGTAAAAGAATTTTTCAAATCGGTCCAGTACTTTCGGAGCCTATTCAATTCAAACAAACAACAATGAAATCTTTTCTCTTTATAATATTAGTGTAGACAAGTACACTGTGATTCGAGTCGTTACGGTGACAATATTCAGAGGTGATTCGAATGTTCAGTAGGTGTATCGGAGTCTATGAGTGTTGTTCTTGTACCCTATACTGTTCCTAAACTTCTATTTCAATGTGATGGGTGTCAGGCTTTTTATATCAATATCTCAATATAATTAAAATAAAACATAACATAATTGCGTTGTTGTTCCAGATCATGAATTTATTTACGCAACTCATATTTTCGCGTAACGTGAAATGCGTAAATTGAGTAATCGTAAATTGCTATTTATTTATGTTGGCTTATTTTACACAGTTTACCAGATACATGTATAAAAATTAGTGATCTAAAATGATATTTTTTTGATTACACCATTAGGATATTTTTATGTATATTAGTAGTTAAGCTATTTTGTTATGCGTTTTTATTATATTTTGTCTCGCCCTTATATTTTAGCAGCGTTTAGGTTCTAACACTCATCACAGACGCTATAGTCCCTTCTTAGGTTAGCTAATATTCATAGGTATTATTAAATTATCTATTACAAGGATGTAGTAATGTTGTCATGTTGATAGTTTGACGAGAAATCCTGCTGCTAGCAGGATGTATCTTGTTAATACTTACATCGATTTCATTGTCTATTATTATTTTATTAGATTGTATCTATAGTGAATGATATTAATTTTAAAGGATGAATGTTGGTGGTAAGTTTTCTCGACGAATACGGATCGTAGGTTTAGATTGCTAGAACCAGTTTCAAACGTGAATTGTGCCTAATAGTGCGTATTTTCTAAGAAAGATACCGCGAGGGTTCGTAGCTCACGAATTTTAGAACGATATAGATTTTTTCCTTTTTTATTTCATTTGTTATCATGTATGAGTTCCTATTCTAACAATATTAAAGAAATCTATTTTTATGTTAATATTGTGTCAATTATCATAAAATATGTTGATTCTACGTCATTCAGTTTGACATTAACTTAAATAGTATTTTGTAATGTAAATTATCAAATAGTATTTAAATGTGATTACTTCGTGGTTTATAAATTTAGTAAATATATAGGTAAGATAATCTATTTTTAATTGTATCTTAATTTGTTAGGAAATGTAGTTGTGGTTTGGATTGAGTAAAATGCGTAAATATGGGAAATTAATTTTACGCAATAGTTTTACGAAATTTACGTCATTTTAAATATACGTTGTTACAGTATTACAATGATCTAAAATTTCTATTACATTCAGTTTACTGTTATGTATTCATTGAAATTAAAAACGTAATGAATAAAGTATTTCATATGATATTTTAAAATGTTTATTGATCAAAGAGAAGAGATACTGATTATTAAAGTTTTTATAGTGTCATTAAATTAACTTTCTTACTAATACGTACTAAATATTAATACTATTCATTATTATTAAAAATAATTGTTATAACTTTATAAAACACCACAATCCGGGTACGTATGTACGAACAAGGTGATATTGCACGATACACATTCGAGTGTGTACCGTTAACGAACATCGAACACTGTCTTTGAAATATATTAGTTAATCCAATTCGTACATTTTGTATGGGAGGTGTTCGCAGACATTTTGTAAACCATTTGTTGATATATAAACGTTGTTTAAGCAGAACTCAAGGAGGGTACGTGGCTCAGAAAAATAAAGCAATTTACTCAGAGTTGAGGCTATATGCATACTCGTTTTAAGCGGTCTTAGTGTTATCTTTGCCAATTTGCGTCCATAACTATTTGCCAAATGTTCGTTGACAAGATTCGTGTTCGATGTTTGTGTTCGCGGTGATCGTGTTTGTGATGTCCGTGTTCGCGATGTTCGTGTTCGTGCGTGCGTACTTAGAAAGGTATTATGTATTAGATGTTAGGTTGTACTGGCCTTATGATAATTACGTTTAGATTAGGATAATTTTATTGACATTAACTAGCTATTACAATTTGAGATTGCAACAGTTTTATAATAAAATATCTTATTTCGAATCAAAATTAAAATTATTAGTTGCATTATTACGATGTTAATAATATTATCGCGGCATTTATTTTATTAAAGAATGGATCTTTAAAAGCGGATGTTATGGATCGTTATCGTAGCGAGTTACGTCGTTTCGCTATGATCACGATCCATTTAAGTAGATCGATGATGATGATCAATGATTTCAATTTATATTGAAATAAAAAAGAATCTGTAAGAAAAAAACACGTTTATTGGTTATTTAGTTATTATATTAATCAATATTCCTGTGTCATTCCATGTTATGTAGAAGTTTTAAGTATTTTAGGGAAAAAATTAGCTTTACTTCCAACACACAAAAATCTTCAGTAAAAGGTTTTGAAACTTTATAGATTCGATATTTGTGTTTTTTTCTAAAAGCTACGCTAATAATAGTTTCGTATATTTGTTAGTACAATAGTATGTTGTAAGACTTATTAATTATTCAGAGATGAAAAAAACTGTGCAAAAAATATATTTGATCAGTTCTGTTCATAGAAATTTTGTTATTAAGTACTTACTAAACATTATTCACTTAAATTAGCAAAATGTAATACACCATAAATATATTGTTTTAAATATTCTTCGAAGTATAATATTATTAGAAGGTAAAAACTTCTGCATATAAGTTCGGTATTGTCAATTTAGTTTTATGCAAAGTATATTTTTCTATATTATAAATTATGTTTTTTAAAGACATGTAATACATAAGATGATTTATTAATACTGTGAATATTGCTGAAAAAATATTATTTTTCCTGCTTATTTTCTTATAAAAATATCTATGAATGTTAAAGTGAATATTTTTGTGTATTATTTTCGATATTTAAATATTTTGTTTTAAGATATATAATAATGTGTATCTGTAAGCAACAGTTATATCTTTATTTTTTATATTATATCTGTAATTCAGTAGAATATTTTGATGTTTTGTGATTGTTATGGATCGTGATATGCTAGGAGGGGTTAACAGAACGAAACTTGCAAAGATATTCTTCCAAATTCTGGCCAAAATGTAGTTATGTAAAAATAAATATTATTGATCATTGTTGTCTGTCTTTTTGTCTCCCGATTATGTGTAAATATACCAAAATATATTTTAAGAGTATATCTAAATGATCGCAATAATATTAATCAAATTTAATAGTATTGCGCAAAGAGATTTCCGGAATCAAAAATTATAAAAAAAGAAGGTTGCCATATGTGACTTAAATGGATGGCAAGTATTTAACTGGGTACTAATCTTACTCTAAAATATCCAGGGGAGTATAAAATCCGTTATTTTATGCTAAGAAAAATTTTAGTTTTAATATTTTATGATATTAAATATACTTTTAGATATCTTATGTATTTTTTAAAAAGTAACAGTTGACTCATATCAGTTATGTTGTTTTAAAGTCGGAAAAAAGTTGTGATATGAAATATAAATTAAATATTGCAGGTGACTACTCTTGGGGATGCGGCAACTGTCCAGGAACTGACCAGTGGGACCAATTCGGGTCACCACCGCCCGGAAGCCACCCTAACACTCCCCGGAACGGATGCAGGCCGGGTTGCAACCGGGGCGGGTACGCCAACTACCAGACTCCAATGAAATCCCGACCCCCCAGAGGCCGGAATCTCCCTTGGGGGAACGGTTACGGCGACGGGGGGTTCAAGGGACAAAGATGCAGGAACGGACCGGCGCCGTACTGGTAGACTCGAAGTGTCCGTCCAGGATATGGTTGATGATCTCATCTTGTATATACGCTGTGTGATGATTAACGAAGTGTGGAAGTATCTAGAAGGTACGAGATGTTTGTGTAACGGTAAGGAGACCGTTTGGTGCGATTCGATAATGTTTTTTGATTTGACTCATTTTTATTTTTTTAACACTGCGTTTCATGGATCTTGCGAATGATACCGTACGATGAGACATCCGATGCATAAGATCCGTATACAATCTGTCGTTATCGATCCATTGAATAATAACATCGGTCATGGATCGTTCTCGGGGAAGAATAATGCGCATCTTTTCTGGTAATTATTGAAACTACTTGCGTAAACACGACCAGTTAATAGTGATTTATAGTCACGATAGTGGATTTGGGATAAACTTTTATAGTCACATAAAAATAATTCTTATGTAGTGCTCAAACTATTTTTTTTACTTTCTGATGTTGTTACCGTACCATTCGATATAGGTCGCAGAATATATTATATTCGCTACGAATCTGGGTTAATTACAGATGTCCATGGTCGGTAATCTTACAATTTGATGACTGCATGCTCCTTTCCTACTTCAATTTCAAGGAAAAAAGTCGCTCGTCGTTGGGACTAGGTCGTTTGAGATTGACATTTGATCTGCTCTTTGATCATCGACGATTTATAAATAAAAATAGATGAATTATTATCCGTTGAACACATATTTTAATAGCGTAATTGCTCTTGAGCCTTGTTTATTTTGCAAGTAAAGAATCACTAGAGTTGATTCTGTTTTTTTTTTCAAAATTATGTTTTTTTTTCTTAATTTATGTAAATAGATGTACATACTAAGTTGTGTGTACTGATTTTGACTGATTGATTGCTTTACGGACTACAGACGAGGCGTTTACTGCTGTTTAAAAAGGCTGGTGTAATAAAAAATAAAATTGTGATAATGAAAATAAAAGATCTGCGTGCCTGTACATCGCATGTGTTTGCAAAAAAGGTGGGAGGACTGAAAATAAGTACTAGATTTTGTTTTGCAATTTTCTCCAATTTTTCATGTTTGTATTCGAAATAGCATTATTCCACAACCACTGAATTTAATTTAAAGGTATGAGTTGAAACCGTGCAACACAGTAACGATAAAACAAACGGACAGACGGACGGATAGACAGACAGACAGACGGACGGACGGCCGGCCGGACAGACAGTCAGACATGACGAGTCTATAAGTGTTCCGATATTTGCCATTTAGCTACGGAACCTTAAAATAGTGGTATAGCCTTTAAAAAATTATAATCGAGTTTTATTCGCTTATTTTTTTTAATATTTAAAATCTAAAACATTGCCAATGAAAAAGCAAAGAAAACTTGAATATTGTGTAATATGTTCATGAAAAAAATCATAAAGGTACCATTCTTCCATTTGTCCTAAATTTAACTCCTTGAAACGCCTCGTTTGTATTCTTATTCATTTGTAGGTAGAGAAATTATTTTTCAATATATATTTAAATGAACTTCTTCATTTTATTCTATGAACCTGAGTAAGTTTACAATTTTGTGAATTATTTTGTTGAATGTTTGTTTTGTAATTGAGAAGTGACTTTTGTTATTTCTATATAATTATTAGTATTTTTCATGATGTGTTATGTTCGCTGTCGGGATATGCGTGTTGTTTTATTTGATTTTCATTCTTTCTTATAATCTTTGTTAAATAATTAGTCACAATTCGCATTCGTATCAATAGAAATTACGACCAGATATAATAAAAAAACTACTATACAATTCATTGGTTTGGCCTTCATTGGTTTAATAATTTCTAAATTAGAATACCAGAGGGAGACAGACACATACAAACTCACTTTTATTTTTATGTTATAGATACAATACATTAAAAGCATATATTATTTATTAGCATATGCTAGTCTACGCTTCGATACGTCGAAGCATATATCTTTAGTGGAAGACCTTAGTATTGCGTATCAAAAGTGAGTTTTACGCGTAATGTTGGAATATTACGCGTAAAAATGTACGCGTAGAAGTTAAATACTTTGCGTAAAATGTGAAAGTTACGTTACTTATGCTAGTGCATTTTGTAAGTAGTTTAGAATTGCTTGTCAAATGCAAGATTTACGCGTAATGTCTGGTTGTTGTTACGCGTCAAAAGATTTACGCGTATTACGCGTAAAAATGTAATAATTACGTGTCAAACTGAAGTAGTGTGCATCATAAGTTATTAAACAATGAAGATTTTTCGGTGACTAACTATTTATAAAGATTATAGGTACTTATTTAAATTGTTTTCAATTTTATGAACTTATAGATGTAATAAGTTTGTCTAGTGCGAGAATTTTTCATTTTATTTTTTCATTATTCTCGCTTTCTTGTAAATAATTGTTCATCTGAAAAACTAGTGGTTTGAGACATATTTCTTATACGAAGCATATTTTTTATGTACATTGTACTGAAGTGCTTGTGCATAGTCAGCATAGAGTGTCAGTATCACCTCGCGTATATATAAAAAAAAGTTCAGCAGATATATAGAATATTTCTGGGTACGTCGTAAGTATATAGTCATGAACGAAACAGTTATATTATTAAAAAAAATATATATTGATAGAAGCACATTCACTTGGAATTTCATCACACTAGCCTTTATCGTAGTCGTTCGACGTGTACGCAACAAAGTCGCCGCGGCTTCGCGGCGTATACGCGACGATAGCGCAGCGTACAATCGTATCCATGATCTAATTTCAACCTCTAGACGAAAAGTTGTTCATTTAAATTTGAATGGATGATTGTGTTGTTTGTTGTTGATGGAATTCATGACCAATGTAGATGTATGTATTTTATTTATTACGGCAATAAAAATATTTGAAGATTTCTATCACTTCACTTCACCCATAGTGTATTCGATTCTTGAAATGAGCAAATGCTTTCTATATTCATAACCCTACTCTAGGATTTTTTCCTGTGTCTTGGGTACATATAGAGGCGAATACACATACACCCAGATAACTACTGTAGGATTTTCTCTTGCGACTTGGGTGCTGTGGACACACACATAGATGATGACACAAACACCCAGACCCAGAAAAGAATCTAAATTCATCATTCAGATGTCGGTCTGGCCGGACGAACCCGGAACCCACTGCATATCAGACCGGTATGGTCAAATAAATAAATATATAATTTCTTAGCGATGCGAGGTGATATGAAGTTCAGGGTTCGAATGAAATACGGTCTCTACGAAATTAGTGTATTTGTGTAGTAATTTGTAAATGATATTTTTTTGTTTTATCATAAGATTTATTTTAAATATAGAAGCGCTGAGCGGTAAAATTGGCTTGTTTTATTTATTTTCATAGATTTTTTTAAGTCCTCTCAATTTTTCTGCGTTGGCGACATGTGAAAACCTTGTAAATAAATAACTAGGACATTGGCATACATAATCCAAATAACAACAATTTAGATAGGGAAATAAAACATTTCAGATTCATAGAATATCAATATTTTATAACAGTTGCATGTTTTGTTTTCAATTAAATAGTGGGAAAGTATGTTTTTCGTATTACACATTTTATTATTAAGCACAACATTACGCAATATTATAAGGATGTCCAATAATAAAATGAAATATTTTCGATTGAAATTCAGGCCTACGTGGTTTTACGTTGATGATCATAATATGGCGTTGTTTTGTGAGAAAATACGGTGTTTGATTTAGTTTTGGTTCCAAACATAGAGCTTTTTTTCATTTTACTAATCTATATATATAAAAGGCAATTTTGACTCACTGTCTTATATATCAACGCATAGCCGAAACTACTATACCTAGGACCTTGAAATTTGATACAGTGGTTCCTTTTATGGTGTAAGTGAGCGATAAAAATCCTTTTAGAAATTCAACCTCTAAGGGGTTTAATAGGCTTAAATTCTTATATATTATATACGAATATACGAAAGTTTGTTAGGATGGATTGATGTTTCTTGCTCAATCACACCAGAACGGCTGAACAGATTTGAATGAAACTTAGCACAGAGATAGAATATAGTCGGGAATAACATATATTCTTAACAAGTAATTTTTTAGAATAAAAAGTGGTTCGCATGGGATACTATTGTATTTAAAAGAGCAGGCTTCGACATGATTTGAAAAGTGGTAGCTTAGGCATCGGGTGATACTTTCCTACTTTTTGTCCCGGAAAAATGCACGGATCAAGTGGGATAGCATAGCATAACAATTGTATATTACAGAACCCGTCAGCTTTTACGCATTTAGGAAACTAAGCACAAGGCACAAAAATGTTACTAAGAATACAATTTTAAAGTTGTTCACACTAGGAATTTCTCCTATGTCGTGGGTGTCATGGACACACACAAAGAAGAATACACAAACACCCAAGACCCAGAAAAGAAATCTAAATTCATCATTCGGATGTCTGTCTGGCCAGTGATCGAACCCGGACCCACTGCGCGTTTATACATATTTATTCATGATTTATTTTCCAAAACAGAAACAGCAAGATTTGCCAATAAAAAGCAGCATATATGGTTAATTTTTTATTGCGCTCAAAACTCTTCAGTCTAAAACAGCAAATCTCATAGTGGCACTTGAATATAAACCAATTTTACTTTATTATTTATTTGTAAAATTAATCATTTGTATTATGCATCATATGTTTGATATTAAAACATTACAAAACAGCAGTATTGGTACAGAGACCTATCCAATTAATTATTTTAAAAAGTCGGTAAAATATATGCAAAAACAGTAATTTTATATGTAAGAACTACGTACAAAATTTTTAAATATTTCTAAACCCTGGTTACCTTAATTGGCAAGATTACGATAATTATAAAATACAAAACACATAAGTGAGTAAAACATGTCAAAAATCTACCTTACCTACCAATCATGAAAGTGCATTGAAAAAACATTAATTAAATTTTTATTAATGATAAATTGAGCAAATTTTGGACGGATTATTTATCATACCGCGTATACGCAGTCATGTGAACATTTTTACAATTATCTTTTTAGATATCTTTTATATCTATAAAGAATATATAAATAACAAAAAGACAATTTGAATATTTTGACATGTCTAAGAAAACCTATAGAACCGGGAATAAGCATATTTAATTGAAACGTCTTATATAGTTAGGGTTGCCATCCGTCCGTGTTTCCCTGGATTTGTCCTAGTTTAGAAGGCGTCCGGGGAGTGTTCAGGCGGGGTTTTATTTATAGTCCGGATTCGTGGGCTACTTTAAAATTGTATAAAAATAAACAATTGTTGATTTTTGACCATATAACCATATTTTATTCTACTGAGAAAACTAGAAAAACTACTTGTTCAAACGTCCGGGTAGTAACCTTTGTTCTCTTGTCCCGATTGACAGATTTAAGACATGGCAAGCCTATATATAGTAAAAAGGGAAGTAACGTGTGAAATCACAAAGGCGGTTAACCCCTAAATGATATATAATTCTGGAGGGAGTTGGCGGAAAACTGTATAATATACATGTGTTACATGTAACACATAATCTAATATTCTGACGTTAAAATTGTCCTCTGTTCAGAAGCTATTGATAGGCACTTTTATTTCTTTTACATGTCCCATCCAAAAAGATCTCTCTTATTCCAAACTCAGTACCGGAGTTGTTCTTCTATCCACGGCAACATTTTCGCGAGATCAGTAAACACGACGTAGTGAGTCGGGTCGCACCTGTACTCGTTTTGACGCGCCACTGATAAGGACACGAGCCCTCGGAGGTACCAAGACCCTTGAAGATTGAAGACCATGCCACCCCCACTGTCCCCGTTGCAAACAGATGTGCCTGGAAACAGCCAAATTGATGAATCAGTTACCTTGATTCTATTATACCAGGTTAAGATGCTTTTTATATTAATAAACACCATTATTATGATTAAGACCTATCATATAGTCATCCAAAATATAATAATAAAAATAAGTATTTCCTTAATTAAATGTCTTTTTTGAATTACTAATATTCTCGTAATTTTAACGACGAATATATTGTTATAAGTAGGTAAGTATGTATTATATAATAACATTATAGTTAATTATATATATAAAACGGAGCGATTTTGTAACCACACATTTAGTTATCGTAGTTAGTTATGTCTAGTAAATTAGTTTTTGGTTTTTTCATAATTGCTTGTTAAAGGATTATCACAAATCTAAGTTCACTATGAAATTCATGTTGTTCAAATATTACATGGTTTACTTACCTAATGACTCAAATACATAATATATATTTCGACAATATAATATTTTAAAACATAAATAACGATGCAAAATCTAAAATAAATAAAATAAAAACAAAAATATAAAATATAGGTAAGTACCTGCGTAAGATTTTTTATAAGATTCAATATTTTAAATTTAGTCTCATTTCCGTGTCCAATTGTTCATGCCAATATGTCGCAGATAATTTATTAGAGGGTATTAAAATAAAACATTTTAGTAACAGTGTTAAAAAGCTTAAAATCCAGACTGTAATTGAAAGTTAGGGTTAGGTTAGGTTATGATGTTAGTTTAAGTTGTAGATAAATAATGCTCTATGAATGACATACTTTTCCTAGTTCCAGTACGAGTGTCGGTGAGCCCTGCAATTCAAAATAACATGGAAATGACAGAACAATACAAAAATGTTTGAATAATGAGACGATGTACGACAAGCTTTTTATTAACTGGCTAATCTACGATATCAATTTTATCTTATAAGAAAAATCTTCCTATAACCTTTATAACTTCACTCAATCAAATGCTTCATTCAGAATGCTTGGGGTACTTCAGTAAAAAATCAATAAAAGATAATTGAAGGTGGCAGAACCCTTTGTGGTTTGATCCGAGGCATCATCTCCACACTTCTCTGCCCTATACTAGCGTTGAGCTCTATTGATTGTTCTGGTTTGATGTGGGTATGCTAAGTTATACATATTTATCCGTCTCGTTCCAACTTAGTCCTAAAATTAGCAACGAATCTGTGGCCAACCTCAGGTAAAGCTCTGATTTTATCTGCGGTTAATTACAGAAAACCAAGGACAGTTACCATCGGACTGCATGAATTTTTAGTATTTCTTAAACCTCCATAACATTGAGTTCTTTAAAAATGGTGCAAGAATAGCTTTCATACAAAACCGATAATGAATTGGCGAGTTATAATATGTAGCAAACGTCCATAGGCGACGGTGACTACATACTTTCCACCAGGTAGCCAGTCTACCTCATCTTTAGATCAGATAATATAAAAAAATACAAATCTGATTTGATGACTCATTTTTTTTATCTGACGACACGACGAAAGCCGACGACTGAATCCTGATGGACCTAGTCGTTGGTTTTGCAATGCCTCAACTCTGCATTCCTATCTTACCCGAGGGTTAGAAAAAAATCACTTGAAGGACTAAATAATCGCTCTAAGCCAGCGTCAACGTTAAGGATTAAAAAAAACGCTTTCAACGCTCATAGCCCCACAGTAGGATTTTCTTCTGTGTCGTGGATGCGAGGGACACATAAAGACGAATACACAAACACCCAGACCTAGAACAGAAATCTAAACACATCATTCACATTTCTGTCTGGCCGGGTATCGAACACGGGACCCACTGCGCGTCAGACCGGTATGGTGACCGCTCCGCCACGGGGGTCGTCATTTCGGTCGTCGATCGTCAAAAAACATTTGTATGTGTTCGATCTTATAAGGCCATGAAATTTCGCTGCAAATTGTAGCGAAATTTGTCAAGACTCAACACTGACGCTTGCAGCACCAAACAATTGTTCGTGGCCAAGCAAGCGGTTAGATATTCCCGTGTATTCGCTCGTTAGTTTCATCTCTATAAGTACAGTCTTTTATAGTTAAATAAAAAGCTTGTTTATATAAAAGTTTTTTTTTACCTACGTATCTTGGGCTATGGACACAAATAATGAAAACATGTATAACATTTTTAAATCAAATACTACAGCTCGTGTATAGCATGAAACATAGACATGTTTCTTAATGTCGATGAGGTGAACGGTTAGGCCATTAATATAAACTATAATACAGGAGTAGATAATCTATCTAGTAATGATTAGAAACTACCTACGAGTTTATCTACCATAAGCGTAGATTTTAATCACAGATGCGAGTAATATTTATTTGCATAGGATGCGTGCCTTTTTGGTCTTTAACATTTAAAAAAAGTACCACGATTATATAAAGTGGTTCTTAGGAGTAAAAGAGGAAATCTTACTATTTTATAAAATATGCATAAGGTTTCTGTTTATTGAACGCATCTATAATTCAAATCTTTGTAGGTAGGATACACAGGAAAATCTAATATTACAATAGGCTACATTCCTATAATCAATATGTTAAAAACCATCATTTAACAAGACATTTCAAATCATACACACAGTTAGCGGTAGTCTTAGTCATATTCGTAAACAAAAAGATTGAAATAAATGTATCTGCATTATATACACTTGATTGAAGACAGATTGATTTATAAATTTAATAAGACTGAATTACCAAACGAATGCAATCCATCTGATGGTAAGTGGTCACTGCCGCTAAATCCGCTAATGAGCCATAAAATATGTAAGTAGTTCGATCAGGACAGTTTTTACTGCTTGGAAGGGCTCGTTGCCGGCTCAATATCATTTCAGGCGACCGTCTTAGTCTTCGGGAGTAGCAATGCATCTGTGATTGACTTCAGATAGAACCCCTGTTCTATGTGAAGTTGCTTACAGAAGTCAAAAGGCGGTTGTGATGACTTACCCTCAGGTGGATTGCATGCTTGTTTCCTACCTCAAGCTGGCACAAGAATAGAAAATAATCGTAATAGTACCACTTACCACTTGGACGGTAATCCTCGGTATAACCTCGGTACCCCTTGCTATACCCTCGGTACCTCTCGCAAAACCCTCGGTACCCCACGATATATCCTTGGGACTTCAACTATATACAATAAATCTTACCGTCTCTATATCCGGCGCAATAGGTGTACTCGGAGGTGAATCGAGCGAAGAACTCGCTGTACGACCTGATGCAGGTCTCCTGGTCGACCACCGGCATTTCTACCAAGGTAAGTTCCTCAGTAGCTACTCCCGTATCGTCGAAACCCCATCCAACTACCTGTTATAAGAATTCAACGTTTAAAGAAGAAATTTAACATTTGCAAGGTGGAACGAGTAGAGTTCGTCCGGAGATATATAACCGCCTCACCTATTTCTAACGTGAAGCGGTTCTTGCGTTATAGTGGAAAAGCGTGGTTAACAGCGCACTTGCATATAAGACTCCCGAGGTCTAAGATAGTTGTCTCATATGAAAATAAGCAACCGCTGAGGTTAACTTGAGCTGCTTACTGATGTCTGATAAGCGACACCCACCGAAACGCTGAAACAGCTAGAAGTAGGTGTGGCGCTAGACAAACAATGTTGATTCTACCTGGTAAAACTCTGGTAACAATACGACTTTTGCTTACCGAGCCCTTCTTTCCGATGACGGAGTTGAGGTTACTCAAGTTCTCAGGCCACAGGCAAGCGGACCTCACATGCTCCGAATACCTCACGGGTTCCCTCAACTTCAGGATAGCTAAATCTTTAGCGAAAGACGACGCGTTGTATTGTGGATGAACTATGATGTCGCCCACCTGAAACATGGGAATTTAGACTTAGTCTGAATTCATTAATATCAGATATGTGGTAGGTCAGATTTTGTGCTAAAAGTACCAACAATTATAGTCTAAAAATAAATAAGATATAGGTAAAAATTAAAATAAAAAACGTTGCCATTTTAAAACAAAAGCATTATTGCAGTTTGTTTAAAGGACTAAAGCATAGACTTAAAATTGTATTCATATTATTATAAACACATAAAAGAAAATATTGCACTGTTTTTACCTTTAATGTGACATAAAAACACAAACATATACCTATGGTTATCCGCTTGAAATTTCGAGTAATTTCTGAAA
The DNA here is from genome assembly GCA_018249875.1 of Cecropterus toxeus. Classification (NCBI taxonomy): domain Eukaryota; kingdom Metazoa; phylum Arthropoda; class Insecta; order Lepidoptera; family Hesperiidae; genus Cecropterus; species Cecropterus toxeus. The sequence continues at coordinate 996 of DWNE01001988.1, read as the reverse complement.
ACAACTCGAAATGAATCAAATAGTTTTAAATACCAGAGTCGCTAAACGAAGTCGGCTAGACTTCGTTTAGCGAAACGTCATTGTTGAACTTTCCCTTAATAAAGGTATGCCCAATGTTATGTAGACCTCTATCCGAGGATGGTTGAGATATGAGGCTTTTGAAAACTTACCAGTCTTATTTGCACGCCGTCTACCGATGTCCTCAGGTTGTGCTTTCCTAGGTACACTGTCAGGGTGTTTTTGTTTACTACGCGGCTGGAACCCTTCCGTGTGACGCAATGAGCGGCGGTGATCACGTGCTGGGTCGAAATGAGGGTACCACCGCAAATGTACTTGTTGTCGACCGTCTGCAAACAAACAAAGAAACCGTAGGTTAAACGGATGAAATCATCAGCCCCGGATTTAGGGGGGGGGGGGGGGGGGGCAAGCCAGCGCCATTGCCCCGGGCGGCAAGTTCAGAGGGCGGCAAATTCAAACCTTCATCAATGATTTAACTTTGACCATTGGGACGCCTAGTCAGTAGGAAGTGGAACTCTTGACACTTACCTATACGTTTTAATGATCAATAACGATGATTTTTGATGGCTGAAATAATGATAAAAAGAAATTCAAGTGGGCAGGAGCGGTATTTTTAAGTTTTTGCCAATTTGATATGATTGGCATGTTATTACTACATAATATGAAACTACATTCCCTGCTGGCATATTTATTCTCCAGCATCCTTTTTTCTGCATAATATTTTTTTTTTAGGCATATGGAGGATATCTTCAAACAGAACCTCTTTTGTTTTAGGCCGCTAAAATTCAGGGACTATGCATATGTTGTATGTACCTAACATTGTTAAGTAGGTAACATTTTTTTAAATATTTTTTATATTGTGTGGCATATTATTTGGTTGTAACTTTTGTTGATTATATTCTATTCAATTCAAGTAGGTACATTTCCAATCTTTCTTCTATGATTAAACATATTTTATGTAATTTTATATTAAATTAT